>JAMKCH010022445.1:0-26535 GCA_023653785.1 Ophioderma brevispina | reverse complement strand
TTTATTACAATGGCCCATTGATTACAGTACAAAAAATTCTGGTAATTATAAGCAACCCAAATTTCATCCTGCAATGTAAAGGGGAAAATGTCAGCCATAATATTTTGTAGATGAGATTATAAATATACAAGGCTGGGCCGTACGCAGGATTTATTTTGGGGGTGCGAGACTTCGAAAAAGTGGATCTTTTTGGTAAAAGTGGACCTAACCCCCTAAAATGACCCTTTTTTGGACGTTTTGAACATATCATCACTAAAAAGTGGACTTTCTTCTCAAAATGTCTCTAAATTTTGGACCTTTTTATGCAAAAACTCAGCAAAAAGGTGGAACATTCCCCCCATCCCACCCCCGCATACGGGCCTGATACAAGGTTTCTAATGATAAGTATTGGGATTGCGGCTGAGGGGTGGGCATACCCCTTTAAAATATGTTGCAAAGTTTTGTTGGCACAAACAGTTGTTGTTGGCACAAACATGTTGTGGCAGATTGTCCAAATGACCTCTTATCTGTATTGTTCTATGTGTAACATAGCCAAATCATTGTTTGTATGTAGCATTATGTGACACACAACTCATAAGTTATCGTGTTGGCATGATAAAAAAAAGGTTATACACACACACAAGTTGACACAACTAAGTGTTATCATTTGGAAACTATGTTAATCTGTAGTGTGGATATGTAAAACCTGTGACTAATGATCCTGAGCGACATTAAATAAACATAAAACTATGATTCTAATTAATAGAACTGACATTAGTTATATATTTGACTTGTATCACTTTACTGTAGTGCCATGGTTTCCTAAGACACTAGATGAGCTCAACCCATGCCTGTGTAGGGTGCTGTATTCAGAGTTGGAACCCAGTCATCCAGTAAGTTGACAAAGATGATAGGGTTTTACAAACTTCCTACACCAAGTACAGCTTTGCTAATACCTGATTTCACAACTTTCACATTCCCCAGCAGTAAATTACTTCACACCAATGTAGACATACTTATAGTGACTTTTTTTTCCACTGTAATATTTTTAAGTACTTCCAACTTCTAAAGTTCCAATAGAGTCCTAGTTCAAACCCATGTTGATACATCTTGAATTTAATTCCATCAAGTATCTTGATTGATGAACACTCACAAGCTCTGTTGCTTTCATGTTTGTTTGATATTATGCTTGCCTGTGATCATGGAACAATTTTGAAAACTCTAGTATATTCTCAAAGCCAACAGATGCAGGTTAGCTCTTAGCAGTCGCATTTATACTAGTAAATACATAACCTTTACAGGCCATTTTAAATAGTTTTTGCCAATACATACATGTGCAAATAAGATCTATTTTATGATTTATCAAGTGAATACCAGTGGCAAATCACTGGCTGTATTGTAGAATATATTGTGTTTTTAACTTGGCCTATGGGGATGGTGTTAAAAATGTACGAGTTAATTGCAACTATCATCTGTATAATAATGCATCATGACGACATTTAAATACATCCAAACCATCCAGCTCATTTTGTCATATACTATTGAACCCAAATGACAAGAAATCATGCAAATAGGTCCAGTAGATTATTTTTGTTATACACGATATCTTATGGCACTGTTATACTGTGCATAAATGTTTACCTCATGAAAAGAAAAATCTGATTCATCTCTAACATTGGAATTAAGCATTTTAGGTGGCTATATTTAGTTCTAGATGACTATAATTTTCAATTACTACACAAAAAAATTATATTTCAAAATCTCTGAGTCAGCCTTTAAGTTAACTATAAGTAAATCATCAAGATATATTAATTAGTAGTAGTAGTAAAACCAAAGTTTGTTCAATTTGTTGGGTGAATGAAGGCAATCAGATTATAAGCCATAATTATTTTTTAAAGAGACACAAGGACATTTTCAGAAAGAAGCGCCCCAGTTTATTTCAAACCCAGGTTTTTTGCATATTTGGAATGCTTAGATCACACCTGAAGTGAATAAGCTGAATACACCGTCTTTATGTAATAAGATGATGATTTATTATTTTCTGTCGTGCACGACAGAAAATCAACCCCATATGGAAAGGTTCACTATATTATTGTGGCGAGCTTTTCATAGAAATAAAGTTTTATGCATGAACGACATATTTGACTACAAGCTTTAATATGGGAAGTCATATCGCCTTCTGAGAAGTCCGTTTTGCTGGAGTTGCGGCAGATATTTCAAACCTGCCATACCTAAAATACGGTTTGTTCAATGCTTCTTTTCCCGTCTATGCCTCGGCGTTTAGACTATTGGTACAACCCCCCCCCCAAAAAAAAGAAAACTGTACCCCCCTTCCCCGTACAATGTTGAAGCACTAAATCATGTTTATAAGATGATCTAAGCATGTACCACGCTTCTGTCAATGATTCCAATTCCACTTATATGGTTCTGTATAACCTATTGGTAAACATCATCACATTCGTGGGGGAGTGGGATTCGGAAGATCAATATATACCACCCCACTAAATTAATTTCATTAAACGTAATGAACATAATGTTTTACAAATCTGCTTAGTGTTCTCCAACATTGACGCGGGGCGGGGGTCGGAAGCTCAACAGGTTATTAAAATAATCTCAGTAAACATCATTAAAGGTCCATGGCCCGATCGCTAATAGCCTCGTCCCCAGAAGCCCAGATTTTACCGGAAGTGGTAAATATTTTGGTATCAGAAGACAGCTACTATTTTTCTCATTTACCCTGTGAAATCTTAGGGCCAAAGGATGTTTGGTTTGGAAGTAATGAGTGAAAATGTACCCCAATTTGGTCGACCAATATTAATTTTACACAGTACTCTATGGAGCTTACGAAATCACGTTTTCTGCTCTCACATGAAAACGCATTGAAATATCGGCGCGAAACTTTACAGGTGGGGTTTTTGGGTGAAGGCCAATCTATCAAGATGAAAACTTCATATCCTTAAATCGGGCCATCCCCCTTTAACATAAGGCCTGATCAATGCACTACGAATAGACGATTTTACGGTATTTTGGCGAGGTAACACAATATAAAACAATTTGGATTAAGACGCCGTGTCTGACGAAAAATAGCATATTATTTTCATTTATTTTTGGCACACATAGTTATATTAAAGAAATTTGAGTGTGTTGAGGGATGAATATGTAATATATTTTGGTTAAGTATTATTTTCCCCAAATACGCTTATGAGCCCTATGTATTGTGTCGCTCAGGTCACGCTCATGGCGATTGGATGGTAGGGAGGAGGGTTTGGTTTTTCTTCATTACGGTGCCAAATCTCAACCAATCAGAGCAGTTTTTGGAATTTGGGTAGCCACAACATTCCTTCATGGAAATCCGTTCGAGCGGCGAATGGGTCTTGCACCGCTTTTTAGTAGAGAGCCTCCCATCATGCCAAGCCATCGCGCCAAAACAGCAAAATCCTATACCGCCCGTGTAAATTGGGAGCGATTTTTGAAAGGAGACATGAGTGTTCTAACTTCATTACGACGACTTTCCTTAAAGAAATTGCACCAAATTGGGAGAGAATGGTCGTATACATATGCAAAATAGAATACAAGGCGAGCGGGGGGAAATAATCAAGTAATTTATCAGCAAGATCACTCAAAAGCCAAAAAGACCCATTTTTGAGGTATGTTTTATTACGGGGCTTCTTCGACACGGAGCAAAAGAGACTACCTTCCCATATGTGGTTTTCTATAGGGATGATTATGATAGCAGGCAAGTTCAAAATAATGTTTGCGGTTTTCTTTTGAATTTGTTTAAATTCAATAAACCGTCAAAACGTTGTATCCTCAAAAAAATCTCCTCCTGTCACTTTAAACATGGATTGAAAATTACTTTGAATACTAAATCTGTTTAATCGGTGTACCATAACTTTTGTGTCAAGAATCCAGTCTATGGCATCAATGATTTCCATTTGGTAATTAAAGGTCCATGGCCCGATCGCTAATAGCCTCGTCCCCAGAAGTTCAGATTTTACCGGAAGTGGCCAAAATTTTGGTATCAGAAGAAAGCTGCTATTTTTCTCATTTACCCTGTGAGATCTTAGGAATAAAGGATGCTTGGTTTGGAAGTTATGAGTGAAAATGTGCCCCTTTTTGGTCGACCAATATTAATTTTACACAGTACTCTATGGGGCTTACAAAATCACGTTTTCAGCTCTTACATCAAAACGGCTTGAAATATCGGCACGAAACTTTGCAGTTGGAGTTTTGGGGTGAAGGCCAATCTATCAAGATGAAAATTTCATATACTTAAATCGGGCCATCCTCCTTTAAAGGTGCTTGTTCCGATTTATGTGTATTGTGTTCTCTACTTGATATGAGAGTCTGGCACTTGCACATACACCCCATCAAGTACCGTGAGAAACAAACAAAAAAAAAAAAAAAAAAAACAAGCCATCGCGCCAAAACAGCAAAATCCTATACCGCCTGTGTAAATTGGGAGCGATTTTTGAAAGGAGACATGAGTGTTCTAACTTCATTACGACGACATTCCTTAAAGAAATTGCACCAAATTGGGAGAGAATGGTCGTATACATATGCAAAATAGAATACAAGGCGAGCGGGGAAAAATAATCAAGTAATTTATCAGCAAGATCACTCAAAAGCCAAAAAGACCCATTTTCGAGGTATGTTTTATTACGGGGCTTCTTCGACACGGAGCAAAAGAGACTACCTTCCCATATGTGGTTTTCTATAGGGATGATTATGATAGCAGGCAAGTTCAAAATAATGTTTGCGGTTTTCTTTTAAATTTGTTTAAATTCAATAAACCGTCAAAACGTTGTATCCTCAAAAAAATCTCCTCCTGTCACTTTAAACATGGATTAAAAATTACTTTGAATACTAAATCTGTTTAATCGGTGTACCATAACTTTTGTGTCAAGAATCCAGTCTATGGCATCAATGATTTCCATTTGGTAATTAAAGGTGCTTGTTCCGATTTATGTGTATTGTGTTCTCTACTTGATATGAGAGTCTGGCACTTGCACATACACCCCATCAAGTACCGTGAGAAACAAACTTGCAGTTTTGATGGCAGACGCAATAATGCATGTTGCAAAGCCCTATTCAATACTTTGCTAATATTGATGGTTAACCACTAAAATGGCAGTTTTTTGTTTATATCTTGAGAATGGAATGGATTTGAGGGCTCAAATTTCAGGACAAGAATGAGAAAAATATGGCCTTTCATCTGATATCAAAATCGATACTACTTCCGGGTAAATCACGGGGGTCCCAAAGACGATCGGAACACGCACCTTTAAGACACAGCATTTATAAAAATAATAACTTTGTTCTCTAATAAAAGAGTACTTTTGTTTCTAATATAATACCTTTCTTCTCCATTTGCTTTAGACATGGCCATGTCACTTTTCTCGCTAATTATACATTGTTGTCATCTGTCGGGCTTCAATGATCCAGTCTACCAAGCCCACAGAAAGTTATGTGCAGAGAATGCCTGTGAACTACACCGTGGTAATTAAAGCTGTTCACATTTATAACCCTTTCCATTCACAGTTCATTATAGAGGTCTTCCACCTTTTCGGATTAACAGCCCTCATGCCGGAATGGCAAAGTCCATTCCAAATTCCTGGAGACTTTCTAAAACTAAAGACGACAATGCATGTTGGATATGTAAGGATAATTGACGTAGCTGAGGTGCATTTATGTTCGATAATTGGCGTAGAGTAACGAGTTTTCCACTTTGGGTCGCAAAGGCCCCGAAGGATCTAACATAATGCACAATCACTCTGTCAAATAATCCGTCATATCCACTAGCATGAGCAATCGTTCAATACAAATTAATAATATGAATATGTGTTTAAAATTACGCAAATGTACGTAGAAAAAGTCAAATAACACTTTCACAATTACCACAAACAGCCCGTGAATCAACTTTGCCCTTCTCGTGCTCATACCTGTAATCGATCAATTTTGCAGTTGTAGGGATTATTGTTTGTTGATTGAGGTTTGTTTGTATGATGTTCCATTCACTTGAAAGGCCATGGTGTTTGACCAAGTATGAGGTCATTTGAGCTAACACACAGTATTCTTGCGGAACGCATACACAAGAGGGGAACTGCGAAACAGCAATAATGCCAGTTAACTATCCAGTTAGTGAATAGCTAGGGATATTATTTGAACTTGGATTCTCCAATTAAAGGTATGTGGGCCGATCTCTGCCTAGTACTATAGGATGTGTATTGTACACACGTCCACACGGCCTATAAAAATGGGTAGTTTAAAATAATTTTGATTTGTTGCCAACCCCGACCAAATGAAATTCGGCAGCCTCAATGGAATAAACTGCAATGTGGTGGCAGAATACTAAATTCATCCCATTTATTGTAAAATATGATAATTGGATCACAAACCACAGCATTGAAGGTTTTTTGACAAAGCTATTATGGCGTGCATGAGTGACTCCCTCTCAATTAAAAGGCCGGATCATGTTACAAGCTATGCGTCCAGTAAAATTAGTCGTGTTTTGTCGAGTAGCGCAACTCTGTCAAATGAAAGTAAACAGTAAAATCTCAATGAAACATACGTGTTTTGTGTGTCTGAGGGTTTTATTGTAATGACCACGTTTCAATGCCAGTGGCGTAACCATTTTGGGGGGAGGGTGTGGCAACTTAATGTACCCTCCCCGTGCGTACGTACAAGGCATTTCTATATTACAATGGTCCGGACCTAGCGCCACTAAAGAGCCAAATTGCATATATTAAATCTGTTAGTATAGTATAATCGTTATAAGCCTATGTTTTTTAGATTGGAAATTGAAACATGTGCAGGAAAAAAATCACTAATTTTTGCCTAATCACTAATCCTCTGCCCTCCCCCTGCCCACCCCCCTGGCTACACTGTTCGATGGGATGTGCGGTTCTCTACGTGGCAACATAGGTATAGGCCTATATTTTATTCATGTATGGCAGGCTAAATCCTCATACTTCGTTACACTATTTTTTTTGTCATAATTTTTAATTATTTTTTTGCGGAAAAATTCGTGGTATTTAACTGAAAGCTTGTTTTCAACTGAAATTTAGTTTAGGTGAAAACTTGTTTTTTTGACTGAAAACTTAGTTTATCGAGAAAAGCTATAAATATTGACTGAAAAGTTTTCATTCATAAAACCCTACTGTTCAAGTTTATAATCGGAGTTTATCAGTGATCATTTGAACTGAGAATGACAAGGTACTAAATTGCATTTTGAGTTAGTGCGAGATTTTTGAAATTTATATGTGGCTAAGCTTTTTTAAATGATATTGATCTTTTAAGTTAAACTTGTTTTAAACTGAGGTTTTACTTGAAAACTGAGTTATTGAAATATTTTGAGAGAAACAGGGTTTCAACAGTCAATCATTGACTCATCGTAAACTCAGTTTTATCAAATTGATAAAACTTTTTCAAAAAAAAAAATATCTCGACTATAACTAAGTTCTGAAAATCTACGTTTTCATTTAGAGAAAACCTATTTCAGGTTGATATACTTGATTTTTTGGTTAATTTTTTAAAAAAAATTGGTTTTTAAGTGATGGGTACAGATTTCAATTCCCAATTGTAAAAGGTTCGGTTTTCAATTTGATCAGAAAACTCACTTGATCAACTCCATAGTTTTTCATTTGAATTAAAAAAAAAATATTATTATAGCATGTATAGAGAGAGGTCCGGTGAAACTGGGGGAATTGAAAAGCCACTCAAGAACGCCATTTCACACATTGGATAACTTTGTCAACCACCCTTAACGATGCTTGATGGACATGGTTGGTAAATCTGTTGTATATTGATTATCCATTGTTGTTCAGAGCATTGTATTTCCGAATAATTCTCCGTGTTTTCTAGAGGTTTGTCTGAAGTCACTAGAAGACAGAGTGCACAAATTATCAAGAGTCTTTTGTTTCGCGTGCAATTTTAGAATCTTTTGTTTGGCGTGGAGGGTTTATATAATTTGTGCTCTCTGCTCAGATAACCTCTCACTGGAGACTGATTTCGTAGGCTATAATGAACTGACCAATAATCAACACAATACACTGATGCACTAGGAAAGTGTATTTTGGGTAGCCTATAGCTCTAAACCAAAACCTAGCTCCGATTTTCCAGTTGTGAGGGAAATTAGTTCTTTTACGCTTAGGCCTAAAACAAAATTGTTTTGGATTGGCGTAAATAGAAAAAAAAATAGGGTAGTAGGTCGGATTTTGTTTTTTTAGGTTTCCATATACCAGAACACACAAGAATATGACACAACATACAAAAAACAAATGGCACATCTTCCATTTTTCGGTAACACTCTTTTTATTTGTTAATTTTGAAGGTCCTGCAATCTTCGAGTACACGAAGTATGACGTTATTAAATCCTGTTTTTTGAAAACTTTTTTTTTTGAAAACAAAAAAAATAAAAATATTAGGGTCGGTAAAAAAAGAGTCGGTCGGGCGGGTTACGACAAATCAAACAATGTTTTAGGCCTTATTCAATGAGTGTTTAGTTAATGCTATGCCCTTCGAAAGGTCTTGGAAGCTTTCAAAATGTTATGAGATTTCGAGTTTTTAAAGAGTCTAAAAAATTTAATTCAAAATAATAAGACGATGTAACCAAAGCGAATGCTTTAAGACAAGGTTTCTTTGAATTAGTCTATTTATGCTGTTTTAAGATACGCAAGTTATTTTAAATCCTGATCAGATTCGGATTGTAGGCATCTCGAGGCAAGAGGTCTATATAGATAGAGAGCAAAACGTTACGTAACTTTAAAAATTCACCGTCTCGCATGTTTTGCCCGCCACAAAGAAAAACTAGAGTACCAACAATAGAAAGCCAATGGCTGCCTCCACTTCTTCCAAAATACTGTGGGGGTGCCGCTTTGCATATACACTAATCGGTTGTGATACAAATTAATGTATCTGTTAGAGATGGCCAGGGTAATATAGTTGTACTGGATCCATGTGCTCAGATACTCTTTTTTATCATAATGCATGCGCGTTAGGTGAGAAAAGATGTATCATTGAGGCGGTTTTATGTAAATCAAGACGACTCTGATGTGTAATTTCATCGTGGTGTGCCATGGACCATGGGTATTAGTGACAAAATTTAACAACCCAATAGCACCCAACATCCAACAACTGATATTGTGGCGGAGTGTTTGTATCGAATTGACATTATGGGTGTATACAGCACCCAAAACTGATAATTATTCGTTTTTTTTTTTTGGGGGCACATTTCAAAAATGTCGCGCCCAGCACGGACGACTGCATGGTTTTGAATGCGTTTCACCCCCTTGTATCGAGGGGTAAACTCATCTATAAAGTCCTCCCTTAGTGCAGTGTGTTTTTTTAAACGCATTACACTTTTGTTATGGAACACACAAACCTTGAGTTAAAGGCTTGATTCAGAGCTTTTTGCTATTTTTTTACAAATAGTCAAGTATATTAGGTTTCAAAATAAGTAAAAAATTTTTTAATTAAATTCTGAGATGAATCGGATTTTCTTTTGTTGCAGTAAACCATTTATGTATCTCTGAGTCAGCCTATTCTAAGTGGCATAATTGCCAACTGGATCTCCAAATTTTGCCCAAAAGAGAGACATCAGAAAGAACCTGATGTGAGGGTGAGGGGTGGGTGGTATGTTCTTGATAGTATTAAGAATAGTTGATTCAACTGAATACTGATTATCTACTGAAGATGTCTCGGAGCACAAAAAGACTGCATATCGAGTTCAGCCCAGAAAGGGTTTGATCAAATGAACGAGAGATCAATAACTGAACACGGGAAAAATGTAACTTTTGCAAATATGAGTGTCTGCCGGAGACCGCTGGTGAGTGTGGCCCCGAGGAGTAAAGCTACTATGGGGGTCAAATGTTTGAACTGCCTCTAAATCTAATGTAATATAGCTCAAAATGATTCAGGAGTAAAAAGTCAATTGGGTACATGCGTGTGGGTCTACCTTTCCAAGATAGTTGGGAAAGTGGTTTAAGGTCATTTGTTATTCAAGAAAGGTCACCATTTGGCAATACCCAGATTTTTTGTAAATTGTTTTAAATGTTTAATGATACTGCTGCCAATTCGTGAAATGACTTTGCACTTACTTGTTGTTATATGGGAGTGGTACAAAATTTCCTGTATGTAGACCCTCTATGGGCATGGTGACATTGTACCCCTCCCTATTAAATGAACCAACCCTTAAATAAAAACATTATTTTGACTACAGTATCATAAATAATTAATTTTTAACAAATATTTTTTTACAAAGAAATCTTTTACCAGAGATTGGTCATTCTCTTATGTACAATTACAAAATGATCCTAAGTAAAAAGTCACTTAGCATGAAGCGACTCTCAGTTGCTGTAAATGGTTGTACCTTTCGAATTCCATATCTACGCATATAGCAGAGGAGGTGCACGGACCCAGGTCAAAACATCATTGTTAGACCCCTCATATCAACGATAGGTAGTTAGTACTCTAAATTTTTTGCTGTCACTTTTTTCAATAGGCCAATAAGGTTAGACAGGGGTCAAAAATTTAAAATTGGCTCCAGATCATGTGAAAAGGATGCCAGATTGTCGTCTAGTCATAAGGTTCCAAAAATGTATAGGTTGCTACATTCTATGCCATGTATAGTTTGGGAGTTATAGGGTTAAAATGGCTTAAAATGGTTAAAAAAAGGGTCATTTCTATTGGTACAGGGGTGTTTCAAAATCAGACGTTGCTCCAAATGTATGTGAAAAATGAAAGACGTGTTCATCTAGCTTAACGTGTCAAAATAAGGAAATAGTTTGGACCATCTGCAATGCATAGCTCATGTTATGCGACAAATCGGTCATAGGGCAAATCCAATTGGTGTGTGGTGTTGTGAACTTTTTGACGCTTATCTCAGTAAGTAAACATTTAAACATAATCAAAACTTAAATCAAATACTTTTTGGGAGTCCTTTTACCTCAGCATAATTTGCAAGTGTTTAAATATAATCAGATTAACTTTTAAGTTGACCCCTGTACAAATGAGATTGGACCCTTTTTTACCATTTTTTAGTTCATTTTTATCCTATAACTCCACAACCATGTCTCGGATAGGTGTACGACATACATCTTTGGAATCGTATATTAGATTTACAATAGGCCTTACATATCAACATGATTGGGGCATTTTACAAGTTTGACCCATGTGTAAAATTAAATTGGCCCTATTGAAAAAAGTGATACCACAATTTGAGAGATACTCTATAGATTGATTTGTAGAGGGTCCATACTAAACTACTAAAGGTGTAAACTTTTCGTAGTAGGAGGGGGTAAACGAATTCCTTAATAAGGCCCCTATGATATTCTGCTCCTGCCTGTAGCCGAACAACCCATTTTGACCACTAAGTTTACAAGCGACTGAGCTTGATTTTACAACCAGATATCTATAGCCTAAATATGATATCCTCAAAAAACATTTTTTTTCTATTGTTCAAGTGGGCTTTCATATTATACAGGCTTTGGGTGTTTTTGAGTTGTACACTTTCAAAATACCCTCTACTGTCTCGAGGAAGAGAAGGAAAGATTGGTAGACAAAATAGGGAGATTTTAAAGGAATAAAAATGAGAACGGGAATGAGAAGAGGAAAGGCAAATGAAAGAACATTAAGGAAAAAAGAAAAGAAAAAAGAAACGGTGGCTGATGTGCAGGACTATTGGCACGATATAAGCATTAGTTATTGTTGATTTTTTGGTTGTTGGCCCGTGCGCGTTTTAATGATTATTTCATCTTTTATCTTTTCGGGTGTCAGTATACGAAAAGAAACCTCCTTGAGCGTTTGAAGGAAGGGGTAGTCGTGGGCGATGGGAGTTTGGTGGTGACTTTAGAAAAAGCGAGGATAGGATTACGTTTTTGTTGGCTCAGTGGACCCCAGAAGCAGCTGTTCTGTATCCAGACGCAGGTATTTCGTTAAAAATGCATTACGGTGAAATTTGTAGTCTTCGGAGATGTTCGATAACCTTCCGGAAAAATTTGAAAAATATGGCCCGAACCGAAAATGGGGAGAAATGGGAAATGAGATGATTTTCAAATTTATCAGGTCCTACACCAATTCTTCTGAAATGTAAATAAAAACAAAAATCGCAGGTCCTCGGACGCTTGTGTCGCCGCCTCGCGGTTTTGGACTGATAGGCATCATATGACATTGAGCAGTGAACTTTAACTATTTTCCAAAAAAAACAAAGTGCGGGTTTCGTAATTAGATTTCCATAAAAACAAAAGTTTGCGTTCCAATTGAAACTCAACTTTTCAATTGAGGTCAATTTTACATTTTAGCCTTATTTCAACAATTGACTCGCATAACCTTTGACTGGGTATGTGACCTTTGACGTCATCAAAAATGAAAATCACACGTTGCACCTATGACTCAAGTTTGGTTGAATCCATGAGTATGCGTTCTGGGAGGTATAGGGACTTGGACTGGAGGTATAGAAATTGGGTCCTGGGGTATTGGGACATTGTCGGTTGTATGGGAAATTGTCCTGGGGTATGGGAATTGTTCTGGGGATATGGACATTGTCCTGGAGGTATGGGACCATTGTCCTGGAGGTATGGGACTTTGTCCTGGGGTAGGGACATTGTCCTGGGGATATGGGACATTGTCCTGGAGGTATGGGAATCGTCCTGGAGGTATGGGAACATGTCCGAGGTATGGGACATTGTCTGGAGGTATGAACAGTTTCTGGGTTGGGACATTGTCTGGGGTATGGATATTCTCCTGGCAGAGTATGGGAAATGTCCTGGGGTATGGGACATGGTCCTGGGGTATGGGCCCATTGCCCTGGGGTATGGGTCATTGGTCTGGGGGTTATTGGAAATGTCGTGGGGATATGGGACATTGTCTTGGGGTATTGGACCAGTCGTGGGGATATGGGACATTGTATTGGGGAATATGAAAACTTGTCCTGGGATAGGGAAATTGTCCCGGAAGGTATGGAACATTGTCTGGAGGTATGGGAAACTTGTTCCTGGGGTATGGGACATTGGTCTGAAGTATGGGACATTTCCTGAATATGGGACATGTCCTGGAGGTATGGGACATTGTCCTGGAGGTAGGGGACTTGTCCCGGGGATATGATACATTGTCCTGGAGGTATGGGACATTGTCCTGGAGGTATGGGACATTGTCCTGGGTATGGGACATTGTCCTGGAGTATGGGACATTGTCCTGGGGATATGTGACATTGTCCTGGAGGTATGGGACATTGTCCTGGAAGTATGGGACATTCTCCTGGAGGTATGGGACATTGTCCTGGGGTATGAGACAATGACCATGTTAACATGAATTATTTTTTACATTGTTTTATATTGTTATTGCTGACTTAGAATACATTTTCAGGTTGAGCATGTAAACCGAAACTGAAATTGTGCATTTCAGAAATGATTCGAGAACCATTACATACATCAGACGACCTATTTGGGACCGCCGTCCCTATTCTTTTACCAAAGCTGTCATACTATTCGGCTAGGAAGTCGAAAGAATACGACTTAAACTAGGGGGCCGGACACGATCTGCTGGATTTGGGAATGTGGGATTTTTAAACGGTAATTTAGGGAATTCTTGCGTGCATTTTCTATGGCAAATATGACAGAATAAAAGTGAATCTGAGCGCTCGCTTCTCAGGTTCTACCTGCATCATATTAAAAAATTTAAAAAAAGGCTATGTTATCCCTAAATTCATGTACAGGGCTCTTTTCATTCCAAAGTACAACTTCTTACATGCTTCCGTTTTTGAGATAAATGATACCGGGATATTGAAATGGCCATTTTGAGAAAACAGAATTTGAAGTCTAGAAACACTGTTTTTAATTATTATGCAAATTGCGTACATGTTTAACATTCTAAAACTGTATTTAAGATTACAATTTTAATTTCCCCAATATTTTGGTGGTATTTGCTTGGCAAAGTTATTAATTTTTTACTTAATAAAACGTTAAAAATAGCCGCTTGAAAAACAATAAAATAAATAAGATATTATAAAATAATTTACGAGAATTGCGTTGGATTTCCGCCTTTGATTGACCATGACTGTGGAACCGCTTTTCCGATTTTGTGAAATAAAAAAAAAATGCTGTCATCAATGTCTTTCGAATTTGAATTTATTTGCTAAAATTTTTGGAGTATGGTTTTCTGAAGGATATCTAGTGAAAACTAAACAATATACATGTGTTAGAATCATGAAATGCACCTTTAAAACGTTTTTTTTTTCCTCTGGAGCGATAATGTTTCTATTGCCAGTCTGCTTCGTTTTCTCATGTACAGTACGTCAACTTCATCGGGATTTTCTAAGGGCTGGCGCTGACGTTATGCAGACGTTCACATTTATTGTAGCGACGACAAAATCAGTTATGACCAAACTTCCACAGAGGATACTAGGCGTCACGAACTTAAGGTAAGAAAATGTTCTTTTAGTGCATGGCAAACCAACCTGAGAGGAATGCCTGGTGTGGAGGGCGAAGAAAAAGCAATGGTTAGTCTGGACACTGATGAGGCCCTTGGTTTCTTAAACGAGGGCATGTAATTCCGAAAAAAATGTCAAAATATTGCAAATTCTTTCTTATATGATGTTTCAAAAGAACAGTTGAAAAGTTTGTCTTTTCTTTGGAAATTTAATTATAATACAAATGTAATAAAATAAAAACTAAAATAAATGAGCCTATAAACCTGTATCACGTGATAAACAAATATATATTTAAAAAAATATGGGGCTTGGATTATGAAAAAGGAAATTTCTATCATTGTTTTATGTAAGACAGAGCCCAAGCTTGTTCTCGTTAATTAACACGGGTTTGTGTATTCAATTTTCTGAAAGAAAAACAATACAATATCACCTCATTTGGAATGGTCTGCGCATGTGAATTCAACTTATACTAAACCAATATTTGTTCAACAATCATTTTAGCTAGGTGTGACACCATAGATTGTAAGTACTAAGCTTTTAGAGGGTATATATACGGTGCACACATGTTCCCTTGATATTGAGCAGTAAGTCGATATCAAGTGACGGCATTTCGAGTTCCTGCTTGAAGTTGTCACTTGTGGTGACCCGCGTGCATTATATTACCCGTGCATTATCTGATGACTCATGCATTATCTGACAGGCACCAGTGCATTCGTAAAAAATAATGCGCGCTGAAAACAATAGATAATCTAACACGAGAAGTGTATAAATCGGATCAGGATTACCCGTCAATAAGATTATCATTCCAGGAGAATAAACTTATAAAGTCTTTATAATTGACTAGACCTTGGTGTTAGTTCATCCACAGACCATTACTTGTGCATTTAGTGTTCTTTAAAAAAAAGCAGTACGTTGCCTTAATATGTTTAAATTAATAATGATAAATATCATCAAATGTACTAATTAATTTGCACAAAATCATATTGAATTCTTTTCTCAACGTGTATGTAAGATAAAGGACTCGAACTAGACTATTATAAGAGATAATAGTATTTGTTCATGGGCGACTAACATGCTTACCATGCCTGAAGAAGATACGATTATCCCTGATAATGGTCAATTCTGTTCCTTTATCAAATACATATTCATCTCAGCTTAAGTGTATAACCTCCAGTTTTGCGTTTGGTGGATTAGTTTCTAAGTCTGTGGCTTTTGAGATGGCTTTCTAAATGACAGCATGTCAGTGCAGTATTACAGACTGCAAATCGCACACTGATATTGGAGAATAGATGTAGGGGCCATAATTTAAACTAACCTTATCACTACGCCTTTAAGCGATAACAACATCAAAATTTCCGATTTCCTTGGCACCCCAGTTAATTCTTTCCTTATAAACCCTATAACTTTCGCTATTTATCTTCCTGGTGCATTTTATATTCTTTTGTATATATGTAGAGTGCAGATATCAATAATGCAGCGTGTGATTTAGCAAGACAAGTAGCCAACGAAGGGGACGCGCTCGTTGCTGGAGGCCTATCGCCTGTCCCAGGTTACACGGAAAACAAAGGAAAAGAATTTGTGCAGGAAGAGTTCCGTAAACAAGTGAAAATATACTGTGAGAAGGGAGTGGATTTTTTACTCGGAGAGGTAGGAAGAAGAACATTGAATAGACCTGTTACAAACACTGCTTATATTACATTTTATATCTCATAAAACGGCCATAGGTGTTAATTGCATTATGGAAAAATGCTTGTAAATTGTTAGCAGACAATTTTCAGCTCTTTACACAAATAAAAATGTGGACATGTATTTTGGGACAACTAGTGTCACTAATACATATAGTCGTCCCGAAATTACAAGCACATGCAAGGCATACACAGTTTATATGTATCTGTATAATAAGAACTGAAAAGTATGTGCCTTCAGATTTGGCCCAAATGGCGCCAATGGTCATTTTATAAAACATATATGACTTAATTCGCAGTTTACATAAACAGATTTATTCAAAGTTATTTTGGCTACACAGTATCAGTAGAGTTCAACAAATGGTTCAATCATTTGTACACAAATACATTATCCGTTGCAAAATTTAGAGTGCATATAATTCTACTTTTATGCGAACCATTCCTTAAAAACGCAGATTTTACCTAAATTTAAATCAGTAACTTATTTTTACAGTTCTACGCCAACGTTGAAGAAGCAGAATGGGCAATTGAGACCATGAAAGAATCCAACCAGCCCGTAGCTTGCAGTATGAGGATTGGTCCCGTAGGTGATATTGACGGCGTCAGTCCCGGGGACTGTGCAGTAAGAATGGCCAAGGCTGGTGAGTCTGCGACTAAAGTCGTTCAGAAAAATAATTTAAAAGAAATAAGTAGATATTTTCATGACTATATTTGGGAGTTATCACGAAAAAACGTACGTCATTTCTATCATATGAAGCTATATATGCGTCACCTTTATGGGGATAGTGAAAATATACTGCAACCAGACCAAATTACAACCATAGCCTAGGTAAGGGCCGCAACAATTGGAAGAAGCTTGTAGTAGCCTGCTCCGCAGCCGAACGATGACGATGATGAGTTGTACACAGTTAGCTTTCCACTTTTGCAATTCGCCTTTAAATGTTCTAATCTACTCTCTTAACAATACTTTTTTTCCTTTTTCACCTAAATATCTAAACTTACGTGCATTACTCTATTTGTTGTAATGATTTTTTTGGAGGGATTAATACCAACTTTGGCCTAAATTTGATTAAAATATTAACGTAACTAATTTTCACGCGCTTTGTGCGCATTTGAACTATTTTGGTCCCGTGTCACACTTGTCGAAACAGATGATCGGGGTGAGCTCCACGGGCTCGATTGCCTCGGTACGTCTCTGCATTATGTGTGGTGCCATTTTAAGGAAATACGGCTCAAACACCTGCCATTTTGTACATAAGCGAATGGCAATTGATTTCGTCGTTTGCAACCTGATGTCCGGGGATATCCCGGGGGATATCACGGTATTATAGCACAGGTGTAGAAGTAATAATTGTCCGCAGTTCTCATAGTCCGGCTACAACGGTAAAGAATAGCGAACTCGATTCAGTTGACTCTTCACGCAACATAAGTTTCACGCTTTATTCTGTTGTCGTCTATGGAGCCCGGACTGGCTCCCGACGGACTATAATTACTTTCACACCTGCCTTTTCAAGTTATGATCGTAGGCCTATATTAAGTTAAATCCTTTCGCCTTGTTACTTTTTTCAGGCGCTGATGTTGTCGGAGTTAATTGTTTGTACGATCCAGATATCTGTCTGAAAACTCTGAGTTTGATGAAGTCGGGCTTAGAGTCAGCTGGACTACACACACATTTAATGGCACAACCCTTAGCTTACCACACACAAGAAGTGGAACACAATACACAAGGGTATCTCGCGCTTCCAGAATTTCCATTTGGTGAGTTTGATTTGCAGATTTCTTGTTTGATTTCCTATGTTATGGCTTAAAAAGAAACTGCATGTGCTTATTCCGTATTATAGACCGTATTCAATAGCCAGCCATGTTGGTGGACAAGATAGACGCATTCCAGTACTGCAATACATTCACCTGTCAATGATCCCTGTGCAATCGCTAAACATGGATCGATTGACAGCTTAATGTATTGTAGTCCTGGAATGTATGCATCTTGTCCACCAACATGTCTGGTGGCTGACGTCATATTGAATACGGTCTATTGCTACACCACAACCTTGAAGAACTAAAGAATCGAAACATTAACTTATTTGTTATTAGCTTTTTTTATGTTCAAAATAAACAAAGGGGAAAACAAAACACTATACAAGCAAAGCACAGAACAAAACCCCACACTAAAAAGAAAACGAAAAGCAAACAAATAAATAAAACAAATTAACACATTAAAAATAAAAACAAAACAAAAGTGTCCGTTTTAATTCGAAATATAGTTTATGATGCAAAACATAGTTTATTGCGTGAAAGCATATAAGAAAATCGCAAAAACCACGTAAACCGCTGATTTGTTCATTTTCCCAGCCAAAAACTCAATATTTCTATTCGAAAAAATAGTTTATTGATTTAAAAAAATGGCGGATGTAATCGAAAAAAAATCGCTATTTCAAGAAGACCCAAATGTTTAAACACAAAGCAGACTTCTTGAAAGTACTTGGTTGATCGTAACTTCTCATTGATAGGGAAATTGACTGAGAACCGTAAAAAAACATGATTATCATCAAAAGCTTCCGTGTGGTGTGATACCGCTGGTCGACTAAAGATTCGTTCATACTACACTGCAACGTGCGTTGCGGTAAGTTACAGTGCTCGAATTCGGTCTCTGTCCAGTATGCTGCATTGCGGTACTGCAACCAAGTTAAATTTATTTTAACTGCAGCTGCAGTAGGTTACGTTGAGTTGCTGCAGCAAGTGATCGATATATCGGCACTGCACTGCGCAGTGCAGCGTAGTATGAACGAACCTTTAGTTGCAGTGCTCGAATTACGGTCTCTGTCAAGTATCAGTACTGCATTGCGGTACTGCAACCGAGTTAAATTTATTTTAACTGCAGCTGCAGTAGTTGACGTTGAGTTGCTGCAGCAAGTGATTGATATATCGGCACTGCACTGAGCAGTGCAGCGTAGTAGTATGAACGAACCTTTAGTTGCAGTCTCGAATTACGGTCTCTGTCAAAGTATACGTACTGCATGCGGTACTGCAACCGAGTTTTAAATTTATATTAGACACCTTTAGTTAGGAAAACGTGCGACGCAAACGTTTCACGTATGACGTCATTCTGACGAAAATTTCTGATGATGTGAAAAGTATAAAGGAATAAATTCTGATCGCTCAATGTTGAAGTTACAGGCAAAATCTGCTTGGACGGCAAATTCGACGGTGAGTCTTGTCCATCAGCAAACGGCAATAATTAATGACGTCACCGATTCATGCAATGCAATCAATCAAAAGTTTACGCAGACGTCAAGCGTGCAGGCGACAAAGAAAACGCGAACATCAGTGGCGGATTTAAAAGTCAGCAGTGTCAGCAGCTGCTGACAGGGCCCCTTAAAATATTGCTCTCAGGGCCCCCTCGGACACACCTTAGTCACAATAAAGTGCGATATTGCGTTGCTTCTTGACGCTAAAGGGGCCCCCACGTTAAACTGCTGACAGGGCCCTTTTCCTTAAATCCGCCACTGGCGAACATGGTAAGTAGTTCCTCAAACGTATTCAATCTAAGGAAATTATTTTGCAAGTAGGAATTATTTCCGAATGTGGAACACAATAAATCAGTTTAACATCAAACATTTTTGATAGGTATGATTCAGACGGGGATTCAGACGGGATGTGTAAAATAAGAACGTGGTCAGGAGGAACCGCGTAGTATTAGACTAGCTGGCCTGTTAGATAGACCCTAAGTTAGGGCATGGACAAAATGACCTAGGTCTTATATATTACTCTGTTTACTGTTTTGAAGAAATTTCGCAACAACTACAACGTACAACAAGAAATGACAATAGAAAATAGCGATTTAATTTGCATTTGCTTTCGGTTTCACGATTCCGATGAGCAGACCCCAACCCTTGATTCCCATTCTGAAAAAAAAATGAAAATTGGAACAATAAAATTTCTGCAAACAATCAGGAAATTTGCCAACGTGCCATCGCCAGATAATCTATGTTGTGATGCTGTCCTGCTATGAGCAGAACGATCGCTTTGCAATGTGTTAAGAGTACAAGGTTTCCGAATTTACAGCCACCAAAATACGACTGAAAATTTGACATTCTTCTGACTTTTAAAACACAAATTTAGCTTAATCTAGCGATCGTTGATATCTTACCTACCACTGTGATGCAAATCTTGTGAAAACTCAGTGATATAACATTGCAAATCGATCCAAACTAGAGCTGTATAAACGCTGCTCCGGCCAGCCCTGCTCCGACCATTCACTTTTTCGGTCATGTAGTGTTGCCGGTTCGAAGTCGAAGCACAGCCTCCGTTCTCTCGATGAAAATAGTGGTTTTGGCTCTTGTTTTGCATGGCCTTTTGCGGGGGGGGGGGAGGTCAATCTCTTGCACCAGTATTGAAGTACGTCCTGTGTTACTGTTAGCCTTGATTTGCTGTGTTGTACTAAAATGTGAGAGCTGTTGCTTGGATGGAATTTCGATGTGCACCTTGGGTAATCGGCCGCTAGCAGTCAAGATTTTATTTACGCCATTGGCTGATTCAGGGTGACTGAATCATTCATTAATCCTTCCTTGCGGGATTCGGGCGTACGGTTCATGTTTTCTGCACAGAAATAGGTGACGTCATACGTAAAAAGTTTGCGTTCCACGTTTTCGAAACTAAGGGTGTCTATTATTCTGCAGCACAGCAGGTTACGTTGAGTTGCTGCAGCAAGTGATCGATATATCGGCACTGCACTGCACAGTGCAGTTTAGTATGAACGAACCTTAATGCGTACCGCCACGCCCAAAACTACTTAATATGCAAAATATTGGGCATTCCGTCATACATAAAACTACACAAGCAAATACTGTCATTTGTTATGTTTAAAAATCAATGGACACAACTGAATAGAAATTTCATCATTTTTGTTACATTTTTTGTACCTCAACATTATATCCTGATCATATCTTAACACCGATTTTAAAGTTAACATTGCAAGAGTGGTAAATTTAAAGGATAAGTAAACCCAAACTGAAAGGAGTGAAAAATGGTCATTCTCTCGATTTCGCGAACGCGTCGCAATATGCTGGAGTTGGCTTTGACTCGGTAGTGACGTTGTATGACGTTGTAGTAGCCATTTTGGAAGTAAACGATGCCCACACGCACGTACGTGGGTGACAAGGGTGACCCGAAACGCTCCATCAGCGGCCACCCCTGATAAAATTTCAAGAAATTCGTCTTCTAGTATTGTACTTTGTCTAGGAAGACAAATGTCTTCATCTTACCTTTATTTCCTCAGTCTTTAGGATCAAACTGAACAAGTGAACGAGAGGTGGTCCTGTCATGACACATAGGCTACGCGGGTCATCGCGCCGCGGCCAGCGTGAAAATCACTTTGGTTTTGGAATTTCCGTTCAGAAACCCATGATTTTATGCCCATTTTTTAAAATAAAAGCTACGGTTTCACAATTACTGTCATTTTGAAACACGTCCATATAGACATTTAAGCCATTTTAAGACTATTTTGGTCAATTCAGCTTCTTCTTGGATAATAATAATATCGGATGGTATTTTTCGATCAAATTATATTTATTTATATACGTGCAGTTATTCTATCTTAATTATTTTTCATATCTATAGCAATGGAGACTCGGTTACTATCCCGACTAGAGGTCCAACATTTTGCTCGGAAGGCGTACGAGCTTGGTGTAAGATACATTGGTGGTTGCTGCGGGTTTGAGCCGTACCACATACGGGCAATTGCGGAAGAGGTATTGTATACACATGCGTACATGTTTTTTGCATGGTTATAAATCTTTATATACATTAGCCCTCACCTGAAACGATTAAGCTCAAATCAGCTTCCTTATGGGTAAACAGAATGATTTTAGGGTATTTTCTATGTGTAAAACAGAATGATTTTTGGGAATTTTCTACAGGTAAAAGGAATGATTTTTACAATAAAATCACCCGGAGAAATAGTACATCAGCCCAGAAGGGTTTGATCAAACGAACGAGGTACCAATATCTGAACACGGGAAAATTCAGAGAAAAATATAACTTTTGCCAATATGTGGCCCCAGGAGAGGGGTAAAGTAACTATGGGGTCAAATGTTTGAACTTCTCTAAATCTAATGTAATATAGCTCAAATTATTCATTAGGTAACCAGGAGTAAAGTCAATTAGGTCACACGCGTGTGGTGCTTCCTTTTTAAGATATTTGAGAAAATAGGCTAAAGGTAATTTGTTTATTCATGAAAGGTCAACGTTTGTAATACCCAGATTTTTTGTAAAAATATGTTTTAAATGTTTAACGATACTGATTCCAAATATGAAATGCTTTTGCACTTTCGGCACCATCAAAAAAAAAAAAAAAAAAAACGTGAAAATCACTTTGGTTTTGGAATTTCCGTTCAGAAACCCATGATTTTATGCCCATTTTTTAAAATAAAAGCTACGGTTTCACAATTACTGTTTCATGCAGAAAATGCCTTAATGTTAATACATGAGTAAATAAAAACATTTTAGGGTATATTATAGGTATTTTGAAACACGTCCATATAGACATTTAAGCCATTTTAAGACTATTTTGGTCAATTCAGCTTCTTCTTGGATAATAATAATATCGGATGGCATTTTTCGATCAAATTATATTTATTTATATACGTGCAGTTATTCTATCTTAATTATTTTTCATATCTATAGCAATGGAGACTCGGTTACTATCCCGACTAGAGGTCCAACATTTTGCTCGGAAGGCGTACGAGCTTGGTGTAAGATACATTGGTGGTTGCTGCGGGTTTGAGCCGTACCACATACGGGCAATTGCGGAAGAGGTATTGTATACACATGCGTACATGTTTTTTGCATGGTTATAAATCTTTATATACATTAGCCCTCACCTGAAACGATTAAGCTCAAATCAGCTTCCTTATGGGTAAACAGAATGATTTTAGGGTATTTTCTATGTGTAAAACAGAATGATTTTTGGGAATTTTCTACAGGTAAAAGGAATGATTTTTACAATAAAATCACCCGGAGAAATAGGAGCATCAGCCCTGAAGGGTTTGATCAAACGAACGAGGTACCAATATCTGAACACCGGGGAAAATCAGAGAAAAATATAACTTTGCCATATGTGGCCCCAGGAGAGGGGTAAAGTAACTATGGGTCAAATGTTTGGAACTTCTCTAAATCTAATGTAATAGAGCTAAATTATTAATTAGGTAACCAGGAGTAAAGTCAATTAGGTCACAACGAGTGTGGTGCTTCCTTTTTAAGATATTTGAGAAAAGGATATAAAGGTAATTTGTTTATTCATGAAAGGTCAAGTTTGTAATACACAGATTTTTTGTAAAAATATGGTTTAAAATGTTTAACGATTCGATTCCAAATATGAAATGCTTTTGCACTTCGGCACCATCTTCTGTTATAATGGACAAGGGTACAAATTCCACTGTGAGGACTCTATGGGGATGGGGGACATTATACCATCCCGAATAAGGGAACCAAACCTATGCAAAATAAAAGCGCATTATATGTTGAATCATATCATTAATCAGTTTTTGATATTAACATAACGAAATAAACTAACACGTTAATTCGTTAAATCCAAACGTTGGTATTAGCTATAAAAGTTTCATTGCTCAAGAAATAATATGCAAAAAACCTGGAGAACTAAGCCAAATGGCCGTTGTGGCAAAAAAAAGGAATGTCAAACAATGTCCAAAGTGAAACTTAACGAATAATGATCCAAAGGATTTCTTCTGAGTTAACATTTTTTTTTTTTTTGTTAATATAGGACCAAAACTGCTCACAATACAGCACTCTAGCAAAATATTACTTTGATTATCTAAGGAAACCAAACTTCAAAATTAAGTATGTATATGTCACCAATAGTAGAGGAAGAAATAATTAAAAAATTGTATAAATTTGATGTTAACAGAGCCCCGGTCATGACACATCGGTAACATGATTATCAAAATTCGAGAGATAGCCAATCCGTTGGCATTGACACTCCATTAAACAAGGCCATAGTCCCAAATACTCTTTAAAATTGCCAAAAAGTTGTTCCAATCTATAAAAAGAGGCCCCTGATGTTTTTTCTAACTATCGACCGGTGTCTGTACTTCCAGTTTTATCCAAAATTTTGGAAAGGAAAGATTTAGTCTTCAATCGAGTGCATGATATCTATATTGATAAAAAAAATGCAACAATTAAAAAAAAAAAAACATTTTTAGATATTGCACAATTCACAGCTGTTTTAAAATCATCCATCATGTCAATACAGGGTGAGTCAAAAAATAAATTCAAAAGCAATTATTGAAATAAGGAATAAATACAAAATAATAAGTTAAATAAAAAATTAAAAATATTAAACAAAAAACAATTTGGCTTCGTCAAAACACTCAAACCTTATGGCAATTTTGGAATTAGTAGATAAAATGTGTACTGCCTAAAGAACATGAACAAATACTTGGAATATTTCTAGATCTATCGAAAGCCTTCGACACCATAGCCCCCAGATAATGGAGATTGGGCCAATATAGGCCCAATCTATACTCAATATCGGACCGTATTGGCTACAGTATCGGTCCAATATTATTTGCTCATCGGCCCCAAATTGGACCAATATTGGGCCCGGGCCAATGCTGGCACAATATGGGCCAATTATTGGTATAGATATTGAACCAAAATTGGGAATCTATAATATTTTATTTGCAAAATAAATATATTTCAACCCTGCTTATTTTAAAGAAATTAATTAAATAATTTGAGCTAGTCAAATAGCTATGTTTTTTATTGAAATTGGTTTATATATTTATAATATTTGAAATATTGTGTTCTGATCAAAACATCGGCCTGAGAGATTGTAGCGTATTTCTGTATGTTTTTATTGTTTCTCACCCTGCTATTTTTAAGCAAACAATTAGACTTAAGAGCCAATATTGGGCCAAACGTGATCCCAATAATTGGCTCATATTGGCTGTGGGTCGCATTGCCAATATGAGCGCCAAATTAGACCATTAAAGGGTGCCGACATTGAAGCCGCTTATCACTTGTCAATGGAAAACCCAATAGTGGCCCAAATACTTTTAAGCCCAACCGTGATGCCGATGCCAAGGTACCGATGGGGGACCCATGGTTGGGCAATATATGCGTGCTATCGGGCATGAGTATATTATTATACAAATTGAATATTATGGAATCAGGGTTGTCTTTTAAAAACTGGTTTAGGAGTTACCTAAGCAATCGAAAACAATATGTTTCTTATTCTTCAGTAAACTCGGACTTTAAAGAGATTAAATGTGGCGTACCGCAGGGTTCAATCTTGGGTCCTTTGCTATTCATACTTTATGTTAATGATATAACTGGTACTTCATCGGTGTTAGATTTTATATTATTCGCTGATGACACTACTATTTTGTACTCTCACTCAGATCTTGATACTAAAATAGACTTAATTAATAATGAATTAGAAGAAGTGGCTAACTGGTTTAAAGCAAATAAACTATCTGTCACATGTGGTGCAGTGGATCAGCGTTCGCCTCATAAGCATAAGGTTGTGGGTTCGAGCCCCGCTGTCGCCAATGTGTTGTGCACTTGGGCAAGGCACTTTACCTCGCTTGCCTCTCTCCACCCAGGAGTATAAGTGGGTACCAGCATATGCTGGGAATGCAAAACAGACTCGCTGTGCGGGAGGAGTGGCGAACCCCCCACAGCAACATTATATGAGGGAGTCTGGCCCAAACGCCAATGACAGAGAGATGGGCACTCCGCCTGCGGGCGCACCATTTGCATTTGCATCTGTCAATTCTAGTAAAACAAAGTATATGATATTAGGCACGCCCCACGGAACTTCAAAATACACGGACGGTACAAACATTCATAATGATGACAGTCAATTCCATCTAAATCGACAAGACGATAATTCTAGAGTGGTTAATGTCACACTCGATAATATAAACCTTGAAAGAGTCGTAATACAAAATTTCTCGGTGTTATCATTGATGAAAATCTAACATGGAAGTACCATATTGATGTCAAAGATAATATCTAGAAATATTGGTGTATTAAATAAACTCAAGCATTTTGTACCAGATCGTATATTATATACTTTGTACTGTACCCTTGTATTGCCGTACATTAATTACGGTATATTGATATGGGGAAACGCCCCTTCTATATATTTAAATAAGATCTTTAAACTTCAAAAGTGGGCATTGAGAACTATCTCAAACAGTCACTACCGATGCCATTCCAGCCCACTGTTCCTTTACTATAATGTATTAAATGTGTTTGATACCTTTAAACTTAATTTGGGTGTATTTATGTTTAAACATTTTCATAAACAGCTACCGGGAATTTATGACAAATATTTTGTAAAACATACTGAAGCGCATGATTACAATACAAGAAATGCCCACAATTATTGTATATCAAAAGCAAAGAAAACATTCTCTCAGA
>JAMKCH010022444.1:0-21012 GCA_023653785.1 Ophioderma brevispina | reverse complement strand
TATTTTAAAACATTGTGTACAAATAATTTAATTTCCCATTTCATTTATTTTAAACATTAAACTGCTGACATTTCTTAAATACCCTAGTGTCAAATTTGGGTATACCGAGTTTTAATTCTATTTTAATGTGCCGGAAGAACCACATTACAACTTTGAACCACCCTGTATACTGCAAACTTGGTATATTTCATTAAAAAAATAAAGAAATGTGTTGAAAATACAAAGTTTGTATTAAAACTAATTTAGAAAGTGTATAATGTAAAGAAAACACTTCCACAAGTTTCATGCTCAATACTTGCATATTTTTTTAACATTTGAAAGTACGTTTTTTGATCACCCTGTATTTCTTGCCTCACAGACAACAGGCAACCCTTAATTATTTTTATTGATAGCCATAATTAGTATCATTCAAAATTCATAAGTGGTTTGGCTCACTCATTTTGATTTTAAAAAATTCAGGGTCTTCATTATGGTGCAAAAAATAAACATTTTCTTCATGTTACACCCTATATAATTTTTACCCACCCTGTATAATTACGCTTATTTTATTAGAATTGAAATCCTTGGAATATAAGCTTTCCAGCAATATATAATTTTGTGGGTCTCAAAGTGTACACATTAAAAGTTACAATCTGTTGAATGAAATTGGCGTGGTTTTTTCAACTTTTTGGTGTGAAACAAAAAAGAGGACCAGTTTCTGACTTGCGACCATATAGCCAAACAAAGGAGAACATGTCTTTTATTTCCTATTGTTTTGGCCACCCTTCAACTGATCATATCTTTGGAAGTAATTGGTCAATTTCAATGGGGATTTCAGCAAAATGTAGCTTTTTAAATGTTGCATACAGCTACATGAAAAAGTAAAAATTGAATCTGACCGACTTCAGACTCATTTTGCTTGATCGCATCACATATTGTTTGCACAATGGGAATTTGACCTCGGCGAGTCGCGAAACATTACACTTGCTCAATGGTCCGACAACTCATTCGTTTTTGTTATTTGTTACTGGTCAGCGAAAATCGGCATTGTCAGGCCGATTTTAATTATACACTGGGGAGAGCCCAGAGGCTTGTGACACATGGCAACATCGATATACACATTTTGCGACATGCAGCAGGTGAAAAATGATACGCGTTTGGCAACTCACACTCCCAAAATGCAATAGTGAGGTAGCAACACTTCCGTTTTCTGCTTTGACTGGCGGCAAATTTGAATGGTAAGTGCAGGCGTGATTTTAGCAATGTTTTCTTAAAAAAAAACTTCACTATTTCTAATCTGAGAGATGTGGTTGACATGTATTAACAGGGATAGTAATATCTATCCAGGGAACACCAATTTTATCAAATTAATTTTGAAATTTTTGAGTTGTTCTAACTATTACTTACAAAATTAAATCATTACATATACAATTCAGTCTGAAATTGCATGATTTTTGACCACTTTCTAGCAACCTAGGAATTTATGATCTGTGGCGGCGCTATTTCGCTATAGACGTCATATGGGCCACTCGGATGTTGTGGCGGCCATTATGATTTTATCCCGTATCGTATATCATGTATCAATTCTATACCCCGTTTTTCATAACTTTCCCGGTCATTCGACAAAATCTGACACCCAAGCGATGAAAGTTTATAATTTATTTTACCGTTATATGCCGAATTTGTGCAGTTTCGATGCTGAGGCACAGGTGAAATCTGGTGAGTACTTTGGCAGCTCCAATTGCACTTTTCAGTCGGCACATTGCGCGAGATGGAAGCGGGGGAAATCCCTGGGGTGTTGCCTAATTGTAGCATTACGCTAAAAGAAATACCCGTCTTAGATTTTTGTAGGCTGGTTAGCTGGGGGGTGTTTGGGATTTTAAATAGAAGGGGTCCAATTAGCAAAGAGGGTGAATGGGTGTTATGCTATTTTCAAAATTATTTTTCCTTATTAAAATCTTTTTTTAATGCTCACACTTTTTTCAGTTTTAGTACAGGTCTCATTTTCAGAGTAAACAGATTAGTTTTTTAGCTTGTTATATTTCTGGTTTTGATGATGATGATTGATAATGATGGCGGCGATGATGATAGTGATTATGATGATGATGATGATGGAGGCGATGGTGATGATGATGACGGCGATGATGATGATGATGATGGTGGTGATGGCGGCGATGGTGATGATGATGATGGCGGCGATGGTGATGAGCATAATTATTTTAAACTTCTGTCTTTTCTCATAGAAAAATTGTGTTTGCATATTGATTTTTTATAGAACCTATTTTTCCAGATCCCTGTTAAGGGATACCAAATACCTAAATTGCAACATTTAAGGTGGTTCCCATGTGTAGCTCAAGAGTTACCAAATAGATCTAAAGATCATTTTTCCCAATATGTTGTCACATCTTAACAATTTAAAACCAAAAGAATGTGTCTTCATTTTACATTTCCACAGGCTTTTCAGCTCTCAGATGTCAAAAATCACAAAATACAGGGTTTTTCATATTTTTACGTTTTGAATTTTTTCTGGTGAACCCTACCTCCTATTTTCATTTTTTCTGCAGATTATGAAAGCAGGTGTACTGTTTCATAATTTCCTTGCTGCGGGTAACATAGAAATACCCATAACTCAAGATATCGGCATTTTTCCCCAAAAAACACGATTTTAACACATTTTTTGGAAAAAATGGCCATATCTTGAAAGATAATTTGCTCCTGTAATTTGATTACTGATAGTCACCCCCGAGTCATCCATCACTTTGATAAGGTGAGGCTCAAGTTTGGGGGAAACTGGGGAGCAAGGACACATTTTAGTTCCAATAATTGTAACTTATGGCATCATCTTTTAAAATTTGGACATAACTTTGGTGCCATAAGTTACAACTGTTCTGTGGAGTTCCAATGCCATTTAAGGTTTGAGATGTTTGGAGATGTATATTTCCTAAAGAAAAAGAAAAAATAATTTTCTTTTGACATACATAGCATCTCTTGAGTCTGTAGAATAATTGTCTTACCAATTTGTAACCGATGCTACAATTTGTTCCCAAAAAAGTTCATGTCAACATGTACACAGGCTGCCAAATTTGGCAGCCCAATGTAGACACAACAAGGGTAAGTTTCACCTGAAAATTTCATAATGTGAATTTTAAATATGGAAAAATGATTATCACATGATGCAGAAGACTCTCAAGAATGCCTACAATATAACATTTATTGCAAAAAATGAATATTTAAGCCACTTTGCAGCTGTAAAGTTAGAGCAGAAGCTGTCTGTGTATCTTGGCTTAAATGGCACTTTCACTACACACAACTCGTCATGACTAGATAGTCGATGATAACAACAGCCATAAAAAAGTTAAGACTATCTAGTCATGATCATCAGGACTAGGACACATTTGGGAGAATCCTCATTTCCCTGCCCCTCTATATTCCCCCACCACACCCCTATGCTGCCACTGTCACTGATTAGTAGCAATTTATTTCCCTATTAGTATTACAAGCAGTATCTTATTCCCTATTTTATTACAAAAATATAGCCATCAAAAATTAATGTGCATCTGGGCAATTTCAAACTGGCAACCTCATTATTGTCCTGCACTGTCTGACTGTCAAGGCAGAATTATCATTAAGGTGGCAACATTGGATTGGAACCTTCTTCATTGTCTTGCTCGATGTGAACTGGCAACCAAAGGTAATTCAATGCAATGTGGTGAGGCACTGGGACTTAGTTACTGTGAGCATGACTCCTCCATTGTAAAATTATCATAATGCCATTAACCCTAAACCAGGACAGGGTCGTTTTGCCGGCCGACTGCCCAAATGCAACGACGGTGCAAAGGTGCAATCTATTTTTATTTTTAAAGGCCCCAGATGAAGGAGAAACAAATTTTGCGTTTCATTGCATCTCGGCCGTTTTCCGGCACAGGAATAAGTAGGCGTAAAGTCGTTAAACGGCAGATGCAAGGAAGAACATCGCGTTAATTTTCCCGGGCAGACCGCCCAGATGCAACAACGAGGGGAACATCGCGTCATTTTCCCGGAAGAGGCCCAGATGCAACGAGGAACATCGCGTCATTTTCCGGAAAAAAGACGTCCAAGACAATGCCAACGAGGAGGAACCATCGCGTGCGAATATGCAATGTGAGAACAGGGATCCTAAAGAAATAAAAAAAAACATACGGATGCGTCTGCACACTGATCTGCATGAACTCGTAGATTATAGTTGCCCGTCGTGCGTGGCCGCTATTACGCTAGTATTGTCGTGCGTTTGGCGCTATACGCTACGTCATGATCCGGTTTACGTCATGGAATGCGTTTATGTATAATTAAAAGTAGCTTATCGAAAAAATGGTGGCACTTCACCTCGATATCGAAATTGTCTAGGGCATTTGTACACGGTCACCCGCTGATTGAAAAGATTGCGCCTTTCTGCGGGCAAAAATCGTCGAATGCAGAGTGAAAAGCATATCATTTTCCCGGGAATGACGTTCCAGGTGCTTGCACCGGGGAACATCGCGTCATTTTCCGGGAAGAAGGCCCCCCAGATGCTTTGACAACGAGGAACATCGCGGCATTTTCCGTTTAAGACGGCCAAGATGCAACGAGGAAACATCGGCGTCATTTTCGGTAAGACGGCCCAGATGAAATGAGAGTCATTTGCACGACCAACAAAAAAGTTGTTACGGCCGAGAGCAACGAGAAAATTTCCGACGGGTACCACGTTTTCGTTGACACCGCATAGTCTGGGGCCGCTGTTTAGGGTTGTTAACTTAATCAAAGGAGGAGTCATGCCAAAATAGTGTTTGTAACTGATATGACAAAATTTTGTCCGCATTTCTCCAATAATTTTCAAGCTTAACGCACAATAAATATTACCTGATTCCACATGAAAGTATTCCTTAGAGTGTTATCAAACAAACAAGATAGTCGGAATTATCTTCATCAACTCTTTTTTGAAGTGAATTTAATGAAATTCCAAGACTTTAAGATTCTGACCGGTGACTAAGTCCGCATTTTTATTGCTATTTTAAGCCATTAACGCATTTAAAATTGGATATTTTACCAGTTGGTAAAGGGTAGAGTGTTTCGTGTGAAGGCACCGGTGACAACAGTGGCGTAACCAGCTGGGGGGCAGGGGGGGGGCGCAAGCCCCCCAAACCAGAACCCTGCCCCCACCTTCAGCCCCCCCAAATGAAATGACTTTTGTACAGTGTCCTATGGAGACGGGACCCCAAAATTGCCCACCTCAAAAAAAAAAGCCTTGGCACCCTTCAGCCCCCCATTGGCAAAGGTCTGGTTACGCCACTGGCCGGGTGAGCTGGAATAGGAATCAGGTATAAGATGGAGGGTGATGTTGTCAGTGGTCGCAATTTGGAAGGCTACACAAAAATGTCATAGCTGATCACATAATGTTTTGGGATTTCACATTCTAATACTAATAGGGATGTGTTAAAGGCATAGTTAAAGAAACGTCATGGGAATTCCCAATTATTGGGACTACATTGGGACTCAAGCTTCTACTGTGCGGGGAAATCCTGACTGGTAAGCCCTAAAATGTCTTTTTAGGGTTATTAAGTCAGTGGACCTATTATCTTAATTCTAATATTGCTTTTCCTGCTTGAAACATACTCTTTCACTCATGCACTTAAGTTGATTAAAATCATCTATTTGAAAGATTAAAAAAAACTGATTTGTTCCTACACTTCGGTTGTTTTTGTTTTGGTTTGTCACGGCCAGCCATGCATAAACGGTTATATTCACATGTCATGGTCATGTGACGCGTATTGACCAATCGCGTACGCGGATACATACGAGGTATACTGGTTTTGTACTGATCTGAAACATTTGCTTATTCCACATGCTCATCGACATCGGGATCCGTGCGGCACCCACCCCGGCTTTTTCATTTGCCACTATTGCCCACGTAGGGTGTACTGTAGGAGTAGTCGGATGACGTGCAATGCTACGTGAACGAACTAACGCGGCTGAAGCCTCTGCTGAGGTTCGGGTCAAATTCATACACCATAGGACTCATAGTCACATTACAAACACAACTTTAAGTTCAACAGGTGCGAGTTCTCCTGGCTCCGCAGTCACCACGCTCGCGTGTGTTCGATTCTTTCCAAGTTTCCAACAAATTATTAATCAGACTGTAGTCAGCAGTAGTCTGTGTGTAGTCTACGTGATGATCATGCACCGAGTCCTACCAATCAATCATCCGATGTACCGAATACGGAATGTGTGTTGTCTGAGTACTACTACTAGTCTAGTCTACGTGATCATTCACCTCCTCACGAATCATTACAAAAAAAGGCCCTTATTTTACACACTAGTTTGGCTATAATCTGTAAAATTCCCCCCTCTTGTATCTCAAGACCTACCTGGTGTTGTTACTTCGGGTACGCCAGGAATCGGCGGCGCAGTAGGGGCCGATTCTTCCTGGTTACTCAACAGTGGTTCGCTCTCTTCTCTGCTATCCGCCATGTTTGTGGAATGAATGTTTTAAAAACAGCGATGTAAAGAATTACTGTTTTTGACTAATCATGGGATTCTTGCTTATTATATTTTACTAAGAGAAAATAAAATTATTTATTCAGGCAAAGAATATGTCAGATTGTTTTTAAAATGCTCAGAAAAATCAAATGACATAATTTTATTTGAAATATTTACTATCGCCCTTTAAAAACGAAAATCAATATAATTTCCCCAAAATGCAAAAGGTTGACATTCATATTTTTACACGTGCTTTTCAATAACAGTAATGTCAGCATAATTATACACAATGACTCATTTTTCAATCATGTGATAGAAACTTCACAAACTTCCGATTTAGTTTGTGACCTGTGCAGTGATCTGTCATTGCTGTGGGTGGAAGTCAATGAACATGAGCTGAGCCTACATGTAGGTCATAAGTGTAGCGAGCTAGCCTAGGACTAGGTCTCGTCTATGCAGATAGGAAGTGGAAGTGAATCGAACATACTCTCTCTGCTCTCATCATGCTCTTTGTTTTGATCGTCGTCCATAACCTAAACTGTACTGTAGCGTAGATAACAACAGTCAACATGGGCTATCGTACTCTGCCTGAGCAACCTTGGGCTAATTTCATAAAGGAATTTGTGACAGACAGCGAATATAGTCATGCTCATGCGAGCAATAGTTTACTATTATACGTGTCATGTCTCCATGACTTTAACTACACTGTCAGTTCCCGCAAAAGAAGATAGTTACATTTTTATGGTCCACGTTGGCAACGTACTTGCCGCGTCGAAAGTTTCCTCCAGCATACAGACAGACAGCGTAGTGCTTGACTCATTAGAAGCTGCAACTTGCACCCATATTTGCTACCCGTTGCTGTGTGTGCATAACCTAGTGTTCCACGCTGGCCATGTTCAAGTGATAACACGATTTACAACCCGTCCGATCCTGTTATTGTTAGTGGTATATTATACAAATATTAACTGACTATGAGTTTGATGGTAAAATATGAATCAAGGTGAAAGAATGGATTGTTCCATTTCACCGTAGCCGCAGGCGAGTAAATGGAACAATCCATCTTTCGCCGTGATCTTTTTTACCATCACACGAATACAAGGCAGTTAATATTTGTTTTATATAACTCATACATATATTCTGGTCATTTAATAATTAGATATCATTCTAGCCTAGGCCTGAATCTACCTTACCGGCCTAGGAAAAGAATGACAAGTTCTATGATTTTTCCAAGAAAGCTACAGCGTACGTACCTTTTGTAGACCAAATTTACGAGGTGAGATTTTCCATCCAGGCATTCAAGTAGAGTTCCAAGGTTCAAATTGCAAAATCAGTTCCATAATCCAGTTTAATTCAAAATCGCTTAAAAATTCAACATGTAACGCCGACACATGGACATCAATCTTTTCTCCAACAGTATTAAGTTCAAATCAGCCCCAAATAGTCAGGCTGCTTCCCTGTGGCTACAGTCATAGTCTGACATAATAACAGCGTATTTAATTTGACGCTTTGTGTTTTTTTTAAGCGCCTCGTCAATTAAATCCACTAGAACTGATTCATTACTTCGCAAAATCGAGGAGTTGCTATTCAGTGGACGCCATGTTATCATCTGCAAGGAAAACTTTTCATCATCGTAGTCACTGGTTCGGATTGGCACATTTCCATACATTGCTATGGCCGTTGTACAGTCGTAGCGAACGGGAGATGAAATACGAAATTACGTGCTAACACCTCTTCATCAACTTCGTTTTAAATCGCTCATACTGGTACACGCCTGGCATGTTTAACACAAATCGTGCAGGTGGAAATAGAGGCATGTGATAGTAAACTATCAACGCGTAATAGTTAATGTTGTAGACCATTGAGATGATGGTACCTGCTATTGATGTCACGTGGCACAAATAACCAATTAAATTGACTAGCATATCTATGTATGAGTTATATACCACTAACCCAGGAAGGTGTATTGAAAACCACTACACACATCTCTCCCCAGTGTGGACACCAGATGTCATTTGTTTACATGCTTCAGTCTTCCTAAATACAATATGAGCCCGACTTACCTTGAATCACATAGACATGATACCACATAATCCAATGCATCCTTGTTTTTGAATGCTCATTATCATAAAAATCAAGAGAAATTGGAAATTGTGCACACAGTTTTAGAAGTTCCTGTGTTATTATTGACATGAGAACAAAGGAAGATGTCAAGGAGTAATTTCTCACCCCAATCGATATTGCCATTATTGGGATAACTATAGAATGGGAGGTTGATCATGTTTATGTATTGATGTGCAAGAGTGCACACACAATTATTGCATAAGCCATGGTATGACGTAGTTAAACCATGTTTGTAGACAGAAAAAACTTGCTTTAACACAATCCAGTTAGTGTCTTTGCGAGTCTGTGGATAGACAGACCCCGGGAGACAGACGCATATTCGGTGGGAGTAAGCAAGATTGATTTAGTATTTTCTGTCTTGCACTACAGAAAATTTAACATTTTTTATTCATAGGACAATCCAGCAATGAGGCGGAGAGCGGAAGGTTCAACAGTTAGTTTGTGATTTTCTAAATAACTTCAACCTTCAAAACATTCTACAAACAGTGCAAATTTAGAGAATTTTTTATCCTCAGGAAATCTCCTGCTAGTACATCTGTTACTTTGAAGGGACATGATGAGATTTCATGAGGTTACCAATTCTATAATTGGCACTTTGATTGGTTTGTAGAAACCTAGAACCAAACAAAAATAATTATTTTGGCCAAAATTCTTTTTTGTGTCGCCTGCAAAGTAAGATTTGCAGGAGGCACCTACAGTCCCCATTCGGTCGTGCTGCATTGAGTGTTGCCTGTGTTTTCCAAGTTTAAAGTTTGGGATAAAGTACATCTGCCAAAACGCTGGGGACAAGTGCAGCCAATTGATCAGACCTGGCCCAGGTTAAGATGTGGTGATACTCCCATTGGGGTGAGGTCATGTGTTCCAATTAAAGTTTGCAATCCAGTAATTAAATCCAAATGCTACATCACCAACTTGGCAGATAAGCATGCACAGGTTCCCCAAGAATGTTGTTGCTCCAGTTGAGGTGGAAAGGTCAGTTGGTCAATTAAAGGATGTATTATTGAAAAAATATATCAATTTTGTCATCATCGCACTAGACAGGGGAGGCACATACTAAGCAGACTTGGGTGGTAGGAGCGGGTAGGGCAGGTTCATATGTTGGTGTTTTCATTGGGGGTGAGAGTTATGTGCGACGATTAAAGGGGCATTTTTGAAAAGCTATCATGCACACAAATCAAATGCTCCGATCACCAAACTCGGTGAGTATAAGCACTGACCCAAGCCCATAGGGGGTGAAAGGTCATGTGGTTATGATTAAAATGGTTTTTTCAGCTCAGATCAATTATGCTCAACCAATCTTTGGTTAGAGAACGGATGGCCAGAGACAGGCAGTTTGCAAACTTGAGTAGCTGTTGGGCATGTTTATATATGCTAATTAAGAAATCCCTAATGTGCATAATTGTCCAAGAACTGGAATTTCCAGCGACCTTGTATGAATTGTGGTAGGATGAATGAAACTGGTGGGTTTTTGTGGGTCAACAATATGTGCCAAAAATTTGAAGTTATGCAAGTAGCATCCAGGTCAAATTACTACAAATGGGATGTTCTTGAAGTCTGGTGGGGGTAGTCCACTTTTTCGGATACCCAGATTTCAGGTCATTTGAAGATCAGCTCACTGGGGTCATCCAAGTAACAGCAGTGGATTGGATGATTGAATATTGGTGGGTGTGGTCAAAATTCAGGACCAATGATTTAAAGGTCATTTCAAGGTCAAGAGGGTTTTCATTCAAGTGAAACTACAAATGTTTGTATGGTAAGGATGAAACTTGGTGGGTGTATGTACGTCAAACATTTGATCCCAAATATTTTCACGGTTATTTCAAGGTCATCTGTGTAAGTCCATAGGTCAAGATTTCTTTTGAGGGCCTGGTTTATTGGTATCCTGGTCCCAGTACTACGTTCCGGGCCGAGTTGTCTGCGTCGTAAAATTCCCATAGGATTCAATTGCTTATGTCCCTTTTGGACATTTACCCCTCAGAAAGAAGAAAAAAAAATCAACAATAAAGCCTTTAAATTGAACATGAACTTGAACTATGCTGATGCTTGACTCTGACATTTCCAGTTTTCCCTAAGGAAGTCTTTATAGATGGTAATGTCACAAGCTGTGTTAAGGTTTGACGTGTTAGTGAACTACTCGATAAAATTTTCCAGAATTCACATATGGTATTTAAACGGTGCTGATTATTAGGGTTTTTTGGGTCTTGGACAGCAAAAATGGAAAAATGTTTTTTTCATATATAAATAAGTTTAAATCTTTAATGTAATTGCTAACCTACCACATACCTGAAGGTTTAAAATAGACCTGGCTTTGTTTGTTCGTGTGACCTGTGCCATGGAAACGGCGGCCATCTTGGATTAGCATATTTTAACCATATTGGTCGACGTAGAAACGTTCTACCTCCAAGTATGACAGCTATCATGCTGACCAAATGGCAAATGCATACTATGACCAAATCTTGTGCATAGACCCATAGTATGCTATATTTTATACTGTTAAGGGGGTCAAACAACTTCTATTTTTTTTGTCTGGAACCCAGAAAAAAATACTTGTTTTTACATTGTGTGACAACACCCATCGTACCATTAACTGTTGTCCTCTGTCATTGAGGTCCTATTCACAGAGCTCTACAACACAGACTTCTGAGGCGACTAAATTTGAAGGGCTATAACCTCATAATATCCTCTTACACTTTTTGAGATAATGATGTTTATGAAGTGTTTTGCGTGCTGAGAACTTGGCAAAAAAGAAATGTTCAAAAACGCATGTCAAGTTTCAATTGTTCTTAAAAAAGGTTCAATTAATGTTTAAATAATTGTTTAATTATTGCAAATTTATTTTAATTTTTTGAGATAGACTTTGATTAAACATGTAAAATAGACATTTATCAAGGGTTTTGATAACGTTGTATTTAAAAATACAATCATTTGTGTCAGAAATTTCCAAAGATGTGTTCCAGACGGCTCGATAAAACATAAAAACATAATAAATTAATATAAGACAAAAAAAGAATTTTATGCGTTTTCAGCGCAGTGTCCTTGACTAAACCTGTCATAACTAAGGAACCGAATATCCGATTTGATTCAAACTTGAAGCAAACAAAAGCTTATATTTCAAGCTAAAACATTAAATGATAAACCAATTTGTCCAATATTACCCTGTAAGACTCAAAAAACCCTTAAAAGGTCCATGGCCCATCGCTAATAGCCTCGTCCCGCATAAGCCCCCAGATTTTCCGGAATTGTGCCCAACATTTTGGTATCAGAAGAAAGCACTATTTTTCTCATTTACCCTGTGAAATCTTAGAGCCAAAGGTTGATTGGTTTGGATGTTAGCGAAAATGTGCCCATTTTGGTCACCAATATTAAATTTACACAGTACTCTATGGGTCTTAAAATTCACGTTTTTTAGCTCTCGCTTCAAAACGTAGTGAAATATCGGCGCAAAAACTTTACAGATGGGTTTTTTTGCGGGAAGGCCATTTAATTAGACGAAACTCATATCCTTACATCGGGCCAGCCCCCTTTAAAGAAATCTGAAATAAAAATGGAGTCACCAACTTTGTTTATGAGCTATTGGCCATCAAAAAAGTATGTTGTCACTTTTTAACCACGCAAGTCTATGGAAAAGGTCAAATTGACGTTTGGATCGCCAATAAAATAAAAACTTAAACTTGTTGTAATTTTCTAAATCTGTTGAATGTCCTGATGTCGTTCTCAAATTTTCGAAATGGGGGTCACCGACTTATGTTTTCCATTAAATGCCTAAAACCACTCACATTTAGTCTTTTTAAACAACTTTGCGCTCATTGGGCCGCAAGAAAAGTTCGCGGCACATTCGGTACGCAGCAAAGCAGTGAATGCGTACGTAGAGGATGCGCGCCTGAGAGCGGGGCGTAGAGGACTCGCGATTGACGCGATTTGTTTTTGTTTTAATTCTTCGCACAAATAAACACAAACAAAACGCACAGAGATCTGCACGTGGGACTTTCGCACCTCAAAATGCAAAGTCTTTCTTTTGCCGCCGACAGTGGGTGCTAAATTGAATGCTCAAAGTCAAACCCCTTAAATGCAGGCACTGGCCGTGCCTCTAATTGATGTTCAACATGTAGAGCTCCAAATGTTTTGCTGCAAACTGCTGACATTTTACCCCTCAGGAGCCCGGTGCCTGTTACAGTTAATGCTAGATCATTGGCTTTGGTTGGGGTGAAATATTTCAAATGAGTGATAGAGTGCAAATATTTCATTTAAAGATGGTTATGTGTTGTAATTTCTATATTGATCATATAATCAATTTTGTCTAATGTAGTCGGCATAATTCCAGGGAAGAAAACATCAAATGAGTAGTACACTGATAGATGTAAGCACCCCATGAATTGACTTTCAAAATTAATCCTTTAAAGGGGCACCCATTTTTGTATATTGCCGTATTAACCTAACCCTTTAGAATTTGGTCAAGTGGTGGTGGTGGTGGTGGTGGTGTGTGTGTAAAAAAAAAAAAAAAAAAAAGGGGGGGGGGGGGTGGGTGGGTTAGATCCACTTTCATGAAAAAATCTGCACAAGAGTAGCTTTTTCCCCTAAGTAGTGCATGCTTTTGAAGTCCCTCACCCCAAAAATAAGTCCTGCATACAGGCCTGGTCTCATTCCCCTTCAGTAGAAGTCTGCTTTCAGAATCTCCACATGAATCTAGGAAAATCTCCAAATTGTCATGAATTATGCATATTGTATTTATGTGATTGATTTTATCACAATTGGGCTAATATTTTCCTCACATTCCTCTCCTTTTTTCAGATCACCTATGAGGGCCCGATCATGGCAGCCAGATATTATAACCTAGCACTAATGTGTTCAAGGAGACACCACTGTTTGGGAAGATGTCTCCTACAGTCATTTCAAAGGCTCTTCTATCCAAGAAGTATCTATCCATGTCCAGATTTTCCATGCAAGAGGCACCTGCATTCAACATTTAGAAACTATTCATTCTCTGTGGCAAACACAAGACCTTTGTTTCTTCATGTTCTGAAACAAGAATATGGAGAAAAAATTGCTGTTGTAGATTCCCTTGGGCAGCATTCTTATAGTGATCTTCTAAAACACAGCACTGCTTTAGCTCCATACATCATTGCCAATGCAAAGCGAGACAATCATTCATGCGCAGAAGCAGCTCAAGTCACCTTGGATGGAGATCGGATTGCTTTCTTGTGCCCAAACAACTCTTCATATGTCATTACACAGTGGGCAATATGGATGGCAGGTGGCATGGCTGTTCCTTGCAAGACACCCCTCTGCCAAATAGAATATGTTGTGTGAAGATTCCAGAGTCTCTATTGATTTCACTTCCCTTTGTATGAACAAAGATTCAATCATGGCTAAAACTTTGTGACCTAACCAAACCTCGTATTGGAATGAGATGCCTTACCAGTACTGCAAACCGATTGACTCTGAAGGGAGTCTCTGGTAGAATAATATCCCACACAGATTCTTACACTCTCAATGCTAACTTAACTTTCTTAATCTGATGTCCTGAGAGCCTTGTCTTAAGAGATACGTGGCATCAGATAATGGAGAACTCAGTAATGCAATGTTGATATCCACCAGTGGCCCTACTGGAGACCAAAAGTAGTGGTACCACATTTGATGGCTACCACCAGCACAGGTATGGACTATTTTGTCAGGCCTGAGAATCTTCAGTTTAAAACAGGTACAGCCCTTTTCAAGTTCAATGGTCAACCTGGGTTAAACCTTTACCCATTGCTCCGATTTTGTTGAAACATGGTGTCAATTGTTCGTCTTGCCTTATTTTACAATGTTTATGTCATTTGGTTTTCATATTAGTGGGCAAAATGTACCAAGGTCCTACATAGTCTATAGGGGGTCACCAAAACTTGACCTCAAATTGTATACAAGAGCTGTCACCCAAGAATTCAAAATGTATTTTTCTGTTTCAGTATGACCAGAGCATAATTTTCGACCAGTTTCAAAAAAATTCTGAGTAGTGGATATTTTGCCCAGGATGAACCTTAAGTTAATAGCCTGCTATAGCCATTAACTATGGTGCCAACCTATACAAACTATACCTTTTAAAATCTTTGGTGACAGCTCTGTACACAATTTGAGTCAAGTTGTTTTTTTTTTTTTTTTGGGGTGATTCCCTATAGACTATGTAGACCCTTGTTACCTTTTGCCCACTAATTATGACACCAATGGCCAAACATTGTAAAATAAGGCAAGACGAACAATTTACCCCAGTTTTAACAATAAACGGAGCACTGGGTAAGGTTTACCCCATGTTGACCTTGAACTTTAAAAGGCTGTACCTGATTTTTAAACTGAAGGATTCTCGTGCCTGAGAAATAGTACTACCTGTGCTTGGTACCATCAAATGTGGTTACCACTCCTTTTGGTCTCCCATTAGTGCCACTGGTGTATCTCAACATTGCCTGAACGAGTTCTCCATTTAATCTGATGCCACTTATCTCTTAAGACACGCCCCCCTCCAGGAAATCCAGATTAAGAAAGTTAGCATTATGATGAGTGTAGAATCTGTGGTATATTATCTACCAGAGATTCCCCTTCAGAGTCAATCCGGTTTGCAGTACGGGTCCAATGCACTTCATTCAAATACGAGGTGTTTTTTAGGTCAAATTTTTTCAGCCACTGATTGAATCTTTCTGTTCTACAGAAGTTGAATCAATAGAGAACTCTGGGAATATTCAACAACATATTCTATTTGGAGCAGAGGTGATGAGCTTTGCAGAGTGGAACAGCATTCACCTGCCTCCATAGTGGCCCACTGTGTAATGAACATATTAAGAGTTGTTTGGGCACAGAAATCAATCGATCTCCATCCAGGTGACTTGAGCTTCTTCTGCGTCTTGAATGGTTTGTCACGCGTTGCAATTGGCATGATGTATGGAGCTCAAGCAGTGCTGTGTTTTAGAAAGATTCAGTATAAGAATGTTGCCCAAGGGAATCTACCAATAGCATTTTTTGCTCCATATTCTTGTTTCAGACTTAAGAACAAAGGTTTGTGTTTGCCACAGAGAATGAATAGTTTCTAAATGTTGAATGCAAGTGCCCTTGCATGGAAATCTGACATGGATAGATACTTCTTGGATAGAAACTTTTGAAATGACTGTAGGAGACATCTTCCCAAACATGGTGTCTCCTTGAACCCATTAGTGCTAGGTTAGAATATCTGGCTGCCATGATCGGGCCCTCATAGGTGATCTGAAAAAAGGAGATGAAATGTGAGGAAATATTACCAAATTGTGATAAAATCAATCACCAAATACAATATCATAATTCATGACAATTTGGAGATTTTCCTAGATTCATGTGGAGATTCTGAAGAGCAGACGTCTACTGAAGGGAATGAAGACCAGGCCTGTATGCAGTACTTATTTTTGGGGATGGACTGTCAAAAGCAATGCACGACTTAGGGGAAAAAGCTACTCTTGTTGCATATTTTTTCATGAAAGTGGATCTAACCCACCCCCCCCCACACACACACACACACACAGCACACACACAACACCCACCCAACCACCACCACTTACCACATCTAAAGGGTTAAGGGTTTTTTTTAATACGGCAATATACAAAATGGGTGCCCCTTTAAAGATTAATTTTGAAAGTCAATTCTGGGGTGCGTACTCTATCAGTGTACTCTCCTTTGAATGTTTCTCTTCCCGTACTTAAATGATGCCGCTACATTAGACAAAGATTGATTATATGATCAATATATGGAAGAAATGGTAAGGGAAAAGGTAAAAGGATCAAAGGCAAGAATGTAGATAAGAGACATATACGAAAGAGTAAAAAAGTTAAAGGGGGGGGAAGGCGATGTGAGAAGGGGGGGAAGATTCCCATGGTCCCTGCACCCCGGCTCCCCCGCTTTTAAATAACTATTTGCACTCTACACTCATTTTAAATCTTGTCACCCCAACCAAAGCCAATGATCAGCATTCCCTGTAACAGCACCGGGCTCCTGAGGGGTAAAATTCAGCAGTTGTTCAGCAAAACATTTGGGCTCTACATGTTGAACATCAATTAGAGGCCACACGGCCAGTGCCTGCATTTAGGGGTTTGCACTTTGAGCAAATTCAATTTAGCACCCACTGGCGGCGGCAAAAGAAAGACCTTGCATTTTGAGGTGCGAAAGTCCACGCAGATACCGTGGATCTCTGTGCGTTTTGGTTTGGTTTATTTGGGCGAAGAATTAAAACAAACAAATCGCGTCAATCGCGAGCCCTCTTACCGCCCCGCTCTCATGGCGCAGCAGCGGAGAGATAACCCTCAACTATCCGCACTTCCCTTCATTTGTGATGCTTCGTCCGCATAACAACTGGGGGGGACAATTTATTCCAGCGAACTTTTTCTTGCGCTCATGACGCGCCAAAGTGTTGTTAAAAAGACGAATATTTGAAGTTGTTTTATAGGCATTTAATGGAAAACATCAGTCTTGTGACCCCCATTTCAAATTTGAGAACACATCAGGACCTCAACCTATTTAAAATTACAGCAGTTTTAAGTTTGGGTATTTTATTGGCGATCCCAAACGTCAAATTTGACTTTTTGCCCATCCTACTTGCGTGGTTTAAAGTGACAACATACTTTTTTGTATTGCCATAGCTCAAAAACAAAGTTGGTGATCCCATTTTTTTATTTCCGATTCTTAAAGGGGGATGGCCGATTAAGATATGAAGTTTTCGTCTTAATAAATGGCCCTTCACCTCAAAAAACCATCTGTAAGTTTTCGCCGATATTTCCAATTCTTTTTGATGCGAAGCTCAAAACGTGATGTTTTAAGCCCCATAGAGTCCTGTGTAAATTTAATATTGGTTGAAAAAAGAGTCGCAAAATGGGGGCACATTTCGCTCATACTTTCAAACCAAACATCTTTTGGCTCTAGATTTCACAGGGTCACATGCGACAATAGGTTTAGCTTTCTTCTGATACCAAAGGATGACCACTTTTTCCGTTAAAATCCTGGGGCTTCTGGTACTAGGCTATTTATGCGATCGGCCATGGACCTTTAAGGGTTTTTTTGAGTCCTTAACAGGGTTAATATTTGTCAAATTGTGGTTTATCATTTATGTTTTTAGGCTTGAAATATATAAGCTTTTGGTTTTCTTCAATTTGCTCAATCGATATTCGGTTCCGTAGTTCTGACAGTTTTAGTCAAGGACATGAGCGAAAACGCATAACATTTCTTTTGTTTTCTTATTATTAATTCTTATGTATTTTAAATTGTTTTAAGTCCGAGCCATTCTGAACACATCTTTGGCAAATTTCTGACACAAATGATTGTATTTTTAAATACAAAAGTTATCAAAACCCCTTGATAAATGTCTATTATAATGTTTAATTCAAGTCTATATCTCAAAAATTCCAAATAATTTGCAATAATTAATCAATTATTAACATTAATTGACCTTTTTAAGAACGCATGTGAACTTTGACATGCGTTTTGTGAACATTTCTTTTTTTGCAAAGTTCTCGCCGCCGAAACACATTATCTCAAAAGTAAGAGTTCAAGAGTATTCCTTCAAATTTTTTTTTTGTTGGCTTCAGAAGTTGTTGTTGTAGAGCTCTTGTGAATAGACCTCAATGAAGGGGAACAGTTAATGGTAAGATGGTTTTTTTCACAAAATGTGTAAACAATTATTTATTTTTTTCTGTGTTTCAACAAAAAAAAAAATACGTTACCATATACCCCCCCTTAACAGTAAAATATAAGCATACTAGAGGTCTATTCACAAGATCTTGGTCATGAGTATTCATTTGCAATTGTTTCAGCATGATCGCTGTCATCCTTTTGAGGTAGAACGTTTTACGTCGACCAATATGGTAAAATAATTAATCCAAGATGGCCGCCGTTTCCATGGCAACAGGTCACCAACGAACAAACAATTCCATTCTAGTTAACCTTCAGTGTATGTGTGTTAGGTTAAGCACTTACATTAAGATTTAACTTTATTTATATATGGAAACAAAACATTTGGTCCATTTTGCCTGTCCAAGACCCAAAAAAAACCACCTTAATAATCAGACAACCGTTTAAATACCAATATGTGAATTCTGGAAACACCCATTTTATCGAGTAGTAGTCACACGTCAAACCCCTTAAATACAGCTGTGACATTTACATCTATAACTACTTCCTTGGGAACTGGAAATGTCAGAGTCAAGCATCAGCATAGTTCAAGTTCATGTTCAATTAAAGCTGCTTATTTTTTTGATTTTTTTCTCTTACTGAGGGGTAACATGTCCGAGCAGATAGGAATCCACAATTTGATCCTTGATGGAATTTGCCGGCCGACCACTCTCGGCCCCGGAACAGGTAGTACTGTTTACCAAGATACCAGTAACAGTCCCTCAAAAGAAATCTGACCAGGGGGGGGGGCGACTACACCAGAGCCTTGAAATAACTTGAAAATATTTGGTATTCAAAGTTACTACACCCACCAAAGGTTTTTTTTCATAACCATACACATTTGTAGTTTTTTTCATCCTTGAATGAACCTCTTGACCTTGAAAGACCTTTAAAATAGTGGTCTGAATTTGACCCCCCCGCACCATATTCATCATCCATCCACTGCTGTGACCGATGACCCAGTGTCTTCAAATACCTTGAAAATATTGATATCCAAATGTGAACTACACCCACCAAGTTTTTCATTACATACAAAAACTTTGGTCAGTTTTTCACCTGAATGAACCGCTTGCCTTGAAATGACCTTATAAAAATCAGTGGTCCTGAATGTTGACCACACCCACCAGATTCATCATCCACTCCACTTGCTGTGACCTTGATGACCCCAGTGATCTTGCAAATCCTTGAAAATATTGGTATCAAAAGTTGACTACACCCCACCAGACTTCAAGAACATACAACCATTTGTAGTAATTTGCCTTGGATGATACTTGCAATGAACTTCAAAATTTTGGCACATATTGTTGACCACACCCACCAAGTTCATAATCCTACCACAATTCATTCAAGGTCAGCTGGTGGAAATTCCAGTTCTTGGAACGAATTATGCAAATTAGGTTCTACATTAGCATATAGAAAAAGGCCCAAAATCTACTCAAAGTTTGGCAACTGCCCTGGCTCTGGAACAAGCCGTTCTTCTAACCAAGATTGGTGAGCATAAAATTGATCTGAGGCTGAAAAAACCAATTTAATAAACCCACATGACCTTTCACCCAATATGGGCTTGGGTCAGGGCTATACACGAGTTTGGTGATCGTAGCATTTGATTGTGGCAACGGATAGCTTTTCAAAGCATGCCCTTTAATCGGCGCACATAACCTCTCACCCACAATGAAAACACCACATATGAACCGGCCCCACCCGCTTCCTACACCCAAGTCTCTTAAGTATGTGGCCTCCCTGTACTAGTGCAGGATGATTGACAAAAAATTGATAGATTTTCAAATAAATCCATCCTTTAATGACCAAACGACATTTCACACTCATGGAGCACAACTTAATATGGACCTGGTCAGTGCTTATACTGACCAAGTTTGGTGATCGAGCATGTGATTTAATTAATGGATTCACTTTAATGGAACACATGACCTCTCACCCCAATCGAGTACCCACATATGAACCTGGGCCAGGTTCTGATCAAGTTGGGCTTGCAATTGCCCAAGGTTGGGCAGGAGTAACTTTCTCCCAAAACTGGAACCTATGGAAAACACAGGCAGACAGCCATGCCGCCAGACAGAATTGGGGACTGGTAGGTGCCTCCTGCAAATATTACTTGCAGGCGACACAAAAATAGAATTTGGCCAAAATATTATTTTGTGGTCTCGGTTTTCTAAACACATCAAGTGCACATTATAGAAATGTAACCTCAGAAAATCTCCATCATGTCCCTTCAAAGTAACAAATGTATAGAGGAGATTTCCTGAGATAAAAAGTTTCTCGAAATTGCACTTGTTTGTAGAATGTTTTGAAGGTTGGAAGTATTTAAGAAATCAACAAACTAACTTTTGAACCTGCCTTGCTCTCATCATTGCTCGATTGTCCCTATGAATAAAAATGTTGTAAATTTTCTGTAGTGCAAGACAGAAAATACTAAATACTGCTTACTCCACGAATAGGGCTCTGTCTCCCGGGGTCTGTTATCCACAGACTCACAAAGACACTAACGGATGGTGTTTTTAAGCAAGTTTTTTCTGTCTACAAACATGGTTAACTACGTCATACCATGGCTATGCAATAATTGGGTGTGCACTCTTTGCCCACAATCAATACATAAACATGATCAACCTCCCATTATAGTTATCCCATAATGGCAATAGCGATGGGTGAGAAGAGAATTACTCTGCCATATTCCATTTGTTCTTCAGTCAATAATAACACAGGAAAAACTTCTAACACTGGTGTGCACAATTTACCAATTTCTCGTG
>JAMKCH010022443.1:0-28542 GCA_023653785.1 Ophioderma brevispina | reverse complement strand
CTATGACCAGTTTAGCACTAGCTGTGCCATCAACAATGTTGGTCTTAAAAATTTCAGAGAGCAAAAATAATGGTAACTAAAACGTCAAAGATCAAATTAAGGTGAAATGTAAACATCGCCAATATTGGTCTCAGTGAATGATTGAAACAGTCGGGACCTCTCTGATGGGATCCACGTTCAAATAAGTGACCTGTTACATCCAAAATTACCACATCTCTGCCAGAACGTATTTCTGTTTTTCAAAATAGATCTTCACAAATAACGGTAGAGCTCAAACTGCATGGTGAGGAGCTGTGCCTTGTGGCCCGGTCTTTGTTACTCAGTCAATACTTATTTTGGCATCACTTCCCAAAATGTGTGATAGGTGAGACAAATACCATACTTTTTAAAATACTAAACCCTCACATGCAGGTAAAACGAGCATTGATTTTGAACTATGCCATAAGCTAAAGAAATGGGATTAAGCTATTAATCCATCAGTCTTAACTATCACTATCACAAAAAAGTTTTGCCACTATCTTGGTCACCATGGCAATTGCAAAAAGTCAATGATGACTTCTTGCTGTGACCTACAATTTAGGGGTCAAACATTTTGAAACCTTCCACATGTCATCAAGTGTCATCAAGTGATCAGCTGAGACTAAAGGCTTGAGAACCTTCTTTATGCATGACCTTATTCCACTGATTTTCCCAATATAACTTCACAACACTCATTTCCACTTTTAAAACACATATGTGATGTGATCTGGGAAAACCCGCCACATGTCGCACAGGACAGTTTGAAAAAATAAAGAAAATAGCTTAAAATCTGTTATATTGTACTTTATTTTTGTCAGATTGTATAAGGCGTAACTTTTGATGTGTGTATCAAAGAAGAAAGAAGTAAACAGTTATGGAAACTTAATATTTCAAACTCTGCAATGATAGTAAAAACTCAAAATATAAATTTCCCACCATGTGGTGTGTTTTCCCAGATCGCATCACATATGTTGTAATCTTTGTAACCAAAAGATGACTTGTCTAGTCAATGGTGCCAAAATTAAAGCAATATTAGCACATTTTTTTGAAGAGCGCCCCAATTTAAAAAAAAATTGAGATTTTTACACGGTTGCATTGGTAACTGGCTAGTAAACTATACCTGTGAATGGTTAAGCTCTTTAATGTCTATGTGTCGCAAACCAAGGAATTTTGTAACTAGAATAATTAATATCGGAATCCCGATAATAATTCAACGGCTGCTGGAAATGGCCTTCCAATATGAAATAGCCGGGAAATAGTGCCATGTACGTATCTACGCTCATCTATTAGTTGTTTTATTGGTTCAGGCAAGTCAAGTTAGAGGTCATTTTCTTGAGGTGGCACTATTTCATCATGGGCGGACATAAACTTAGCATTTCCAACTCTGCCGTTAAGTACAATCTAGGATCCCAATTCTAATTACAAAAATCGCTCATTTTATGATAAATACGCATTTTTGAGCATTCTCGTTCGCAGGTGTAGTTTTCTAGTCAATTACCAACATAGCTGTGCAAAAATATCAAATTTTGAAAATTGGGGGGCGCTCTTCAAAAATGTGCTAATATTGCTTTAAATGATGTTGCACTCTATAAAGGGTATTTTTTTGGTTTTCTATTCAGGATGGAGGTGAGATAGCATTTATCAGTTTGTGTATACACAACCATATGCTGCTGCAAAGTTGTTGTCTGGGATCATCTAACAAGTAAGGCTTCAGTACATTTCTTGTCCATTTCCCAAGGATTTTTTAATTGTAAATCCTTGCGGGATATTGATACTGTACAAATTTTATCTCCCTCCCAGAGATAAAGAATAGTTGCTTAAGTAGCAACCTGGAATTTTATCTGTGTCAGGCGCTATTGTTCGCTATAGAACTTCACATAGGCTAAAAATTCGGATGGTGTGGCGGCCATTACAATTTTATCCCGTATCTTATATCATGTATCAATTCTATCCCCCGTTTTTCATAAACTTTCCGTTTCCCGGTCATTCGACAAATTCTGACACCAACCGGTGAAAGTTTACATGCCGAATTTGTGCAGTTTCGTGGTAAGAGAACGGTATGAAATAAAACTGTTGAGTATTTTGGCAGACGTCCAATTGCACTTTTCAGTCGGCAGGCGGCACATTGCGCGAAATGTAAGCGGGGGAAATCCCTGTGGTGTTGCCGAATTTGTAGCATTACGCTAAAGTGGAATTAAGGAAATACCTTCGTGTAGATATTGTTTGTAAAGGCCTGTATAGTCTTTGGGGTTGGAGTTTAACTGAGAAGGGGTCCAATTGCAAAGAGGGTGTTACTAATATTATTTCAAAATTATTTTTCCTTAATTTTTTTTTTTTGGTACCCAAAAAACAAGCTTTTTTCAGTTTTTACAGTCCTCATTTTCAGAGTCTTAAACAGATTAAATTACTTTCTTGTTATTTTCTGCTTTATGGTTTTGATGATGATGTGGCGATGGTCATAGAATTGAAAATTGATGATGATTGGCGAGGCAGGGTGTCGCGCTAACGGAAAAATGTGCGTTCTGCGTCTGTATGGAATTTGTTTTATATTTGAGCCCAGAAAATTAGCGTTTGAGTAATTCTAAGGGGTTCTGCGCTCAAAAGATATCGTCGCCTCCCACACGCTTTTTCAAGTTCGGCAAGTGACAAGTCTGTCGTGTCATCCTTGTAAATAATAAATGCTTAGGGTGTGTTCAGGCTAGTAGACGAAGCAAGCTCTAATTTTAAGCCCGCTGTGGTTCGGCAAGCGGAGATAGATCAAAGAGTTGTGAAACCAATCCGGCATGTGCATGGAGACTACCTTGTTTTCACAGACTGAGTGTTCATTTCTTGGCAGATAAGGAACTACCACTTGCTAAAAACAAGAAGCTGGTGAGGTGCACAATATATAATAATACTTAATTAATGTTGCACTGATTTTAACAGCAACCATTAAAATCTGCCCGAGTACTCAGCGATATCTGTTGTTCTTTGTTGGACGTGCTTTGACCGCCGAGTTGTACCGACAAAATGTAATAACCGAGTCTACGCAAGTTTACCTTAACAAACGTCATATTCATCCTTCATTTAATTATATAAATAAATATTTAAATTTCGCCCATCAATCCGAACGTTATCTTTTTAACATTGGTAGACTAAACTTACACATGTTTAAGACTTTGAGGGGTTTTGTGTTCAAACGGTGCACTGGAAAATCACTGCGTACTTAGCAACTACTGCAATGCTAAAAATGGTCAATGCTCACAACTGTACACAGCAGGTGTTTATCGCTGCAGCACAGTGGCTTAGGGTTCACAAGAAATGCCGCGCTGTGACCGTCGGTGTGTCCCTATTACCATCCGGAGCGTAATATCACGGGGCGTGCGTGTACCGATTATCCAATCAAAAGCGAGTTTACACAAACCTCAAATGTGCCGCCAGCTGCCATTGCTGTAGGGTGTGTCTCTATTAGCCATCACATGGGGGAAACTTTACTTGCACGTCATAACTAAAATCGACTGATGGCACTTATACGATGTGATTTTTTTTTTCTCCGGCGGCCAGGGCGATTGAATGACTAAATACAATGACATTTTTTTTTATTGATTGGTGTTTATTATGATGAGAACCTTATTCATTTCAGGTCGTAGACTTTTATCTTTTTGTGAGTAAGCTATAATTATGAAATAGTAATGAATAGAATTGTAAAATTATAACTGAAGGTCACTGGTGAGCAAGGGATACATTTGGGGAATCCTCATCACTCAATGCACAGCCCTATATTCCCCCACCACACCCCTGCTGCTGCTGCTGTCACTGATTAGTAGCAATTTATTTCCCTGTTACAAACAGTATCTTATTCCCTATCTTATTACAAAAATATAGCCATCAAAAATTAATGTGCGTCTGGGCAATTTCAAACTGGCAACCTCATTATTGTCCAGCACTGTCTGACTGTCCAGGCAGGATTAAGGTGGCAACCATAGAGTTACATAAATAAACTATTTAGCTCTATGGTGGCAACATGGTATTGGAACCTTCTTCATTGTCTTGCTGAATTTGAACCGGCAACCAAAGCAATGTGTTGAGGCATTGGGACTCAGCTCCTCACTGTGTGGAAATCACCATTTTGGTAAGCCACTAAAATATCTTTTTTGGGGTAATTCAGTGACATATTATCTTAATTCTCATATTTCTGTTCATGTTGAAACATACTCTTTCACTTAAGTTGATTTAAAATCATCTATTTGAAAGATTTTTAAAAAATTCTATTTTCCTAGCTTAAGGCAAAATTTGGGAAGGATAGGTTGTTGATGCATGAATGAACCAAGAGAATATATTAGTAGCTTCCCACAATACATTGCTTCCAATGTTGATTTTGTAGTCATGTGAATTGTTGCAGACGAAACATTCTTAAAATGCAAGTTTGTGATCAATACTGTTAATTTAATCATGTTTCATCTCTAACGATTCACATCAGTACCGTACAAAAACCTTCATTGGAAGCAATGCATTGTGGGAAGCTACTGATATCTTCTCTTGGATGAACCACTAAACCAACTGTGGTGTAATTTAGGGAATGTATTACTTTTTGACCTGACCATGTCTTTATCAGCTCATATGATGGTGGTATTAGAAGTGCATCGCAAATTACTTCCACACCAAAATATGCATATAGTCTACTGCAGAAAAATAGTTGGGTCTCCAGATTTCTTTCTCAAACTCTGGGCAAAACCTTTGTTCAGTCTTACTCATTTCAGCTGCGTGGTACCTCCATCCTGCCACCAAAGGGTCTACTGTTTTTTTATCAGAAAGTGAACTACACACCTGTGAGATGACTATGGTGTTTCTCATTAGTGGTTAATGTCTTGTGTGCGTCTGCTCGGAGGGTGTATCAAGTCCATCCCACAATGCACCAGTTTTGTGAAATTTCACCTCAATAAGGTCATGTGATCCCACAAAAATCTTATTCTTTACACATAAAAAAAACCTGACTTTTACACTCATTTTAGCCCATAAAGCATTATACCTATACCTAAGTACTACAATTTATAGTACTTAGGTAATTTTTAGCATGATCGTGAAATGTCTTGTGGTTCTTAAACTTCTTGACCACTTTGTGTGTCACCTGCCCTAAGGCAGAAAGACACATAGGGATCACTTTGTCCACTGTAGTTGTTGTTATTGATGTCTGTTGTTGATGTCTGTTTTGAAAAAAGGTTAGCATTTGCCTGTAATATCCACATACTCTGATTAAACCAAACTTGAGTGGGTCACAGGTGCAACATGGCATCCCCCATTTGTTGATGAGGTCAAAGGTCACATACCGAGGTCAAAGGTCATGTGAGGTCAAGTTGTAAAATAGGCTGAAAATGTAAAATTTTCCTCAATTGGAACCAAACCTGAGTCACAGGTGCAACATGTGATCCCTCATATGTTGATGAGGTCAAAGGTCACATACCAAGGTCAAAGGTCATGTGAGGTCAAGTTGTAAAGTAGGCTGAAAATGTAAAGTTGAAGTTCAATTGGAACCAAACTTGGTATATGGAGTTTACATGCGAACCCTCATTTGTTTATGAGGTCAAAGGTCATATATCAAGGTCAAAGGTCACATATCAAGGTCAAAGGTGATGTTAGGCCTATCATTCACAAGCAGCGATGGCAGGCGACACAAGCGGTCCGAGGACGATGTATTTTTATATGTGTGTTTAGTACAATACAGTATATGCATATTGCAATGCATTATGGGATTGGTTCAAAACACCCTCTGACACCCGCTGGTGACAGCCTGTCGGTGCTGTTATTCAATCACATACGTTGTCAGCTTATGATTAATATGCAACACTATCAATCACTCTTGACCAGAATTGGACCCTATGACAATTCAGCTAATTACACATTCATCCTGAATTTTGGATGAATACCTATGTAACTTTATAGTGAGGTCATGAAGTTAGGATTCAAAACAAACAGATCCTTTTTTACTTTGGTGAATAGTCACTAAACTCTCTGCCAGAATTGTTCAGAGTTATTTACCGTGCGGCAAGCATGACATGCGTCAACATGGAAGTGAATACTGATTGGCTTGTTTGAGTAGCTTGGCCTCCCCATTGGTTAATCGCTCATGAGGCTACCCATATACTCCCCCCCTTTGTTGCTGAGTCAAGGTCACATACCAGTCAAGGTCATGTGAGGTCAAGTTGTAAAATAGGCTGAAATGAAAATTTTCCTCAATTGGAACCAAACCCGAGTCACCGTGCAACATGTGATCCCTCATAGGTTGATGAGGTCCAAATGTCCACATACCAAGGTCCAAAGTCTGTGAGGTCAAGTTGTAAAAGTAGGCTAAAAATGTAAAATTGACCTCATTTGAAAAGTTGAAGTTCAATTGGAACCATAAATGTGGTTTATTGGAGTTTACATGCAATCCCCATTTGTTTATTGAGGTCAAAGGTCACTATCAAGGTCAAAGGTCACATATCAAGGTCAAAGGTCCCATATCAAGTCAAAGGTGATGTTATGGCCTAACACTAAGCCGATGGCAGGCGACCACAAGAGCGTCCGATGACGATGTATTTTGATATGTGTGTTTATACAAGCAGGAGTATGCATATTGCAATGCATTATGGGATTGGTTCAAAACACCCTCGGACCCCCCGGTGACAGCCTGTCGTGCGTTATTTCAATCCATACGTTTGTCCAGCTTATGTTAATATCACAACTATCAAGCACTCTGGACCAGAAATTGGACCCTATGAACAATTCGCTTAATTCACATTCATCCTGAATTTTGGATGCATACCTATGTAACGTTATAGTGAGGTCAATGAAGTTAGGATCAAAACAAACAGATCCTTTTTTTGTACTTTGGGTGAATAGTCCCACTAAACTCTCCTTGGACTAAACTCTCCTTCCAGAATGTTTAGAGTTATTTACCGTGCGGCAATCATGACATGCGTCAACATTGTAAGTGAATACTGATTGGCTTGTTGAGTGGTTGGCCTCCCCATTGGTTAAGCGCGCATGAGGCTACCCAATACTCTGCACCCTTTTATATGGGCATATATGTACGCGCATGCGTTGCCGACCTCTGAACCATTCTGACAGCAACTTTAGATATTATCCATCAGTACAAGGAGCCGGTTTGAAGATCAGCCTGGGATAATAGGTCTAATCAAAGTTGACTAAAAATATAGCCTTGCTCTTCTGTATGAGTGGGTGAAGACAAGACTGAGTCTAAAATTATGCCTTTGTCATCATGTTTAAACATGACTTAAAATCCTACGTGTTCTGTAGTGAATTTTATTGTCAGCAATTTTTTTACATTGATATATTTAATCACAAACCTGAATATGTAACATGGTGGGTTCATGCTTCATCGGTAAACATCTACAGATGCTGGCCTTTTGAACATGCTTTTCAACCACGCCTATGTTTTTCAATGCATCTGACCCTCAGAGCATGTTCGAAAGGTTAACATAGGCAATGTCTGTCATGCTCAAGATAACCCGCCTAGATTTAGTGTCAACATAGGATAGAATTGGCCACTGGTGCACCTCATTGGATTGCTTACCGGAACTTCATATATGCTGCATATAGTTCTTGCCCAGAGGGTGTTTTTAAGTCAATCCCATGATGCATAGAAAATTTGGACCTATACTGTACTGTACTATAACATATGTCAGTACTTAGGGATTAAATCAGGTTCCAAAACGTGTTTAGAACCATATAAGAGTATTCATAATCAGGAAAAAGAAATCCCTAAGTACTAACGCGTTGTGGGCTAAACATGAGCATCAAAGTCGGGTTTTTATATGTTATGTTAAGAATAAGATTTTTATTATAATGACCCGATTAGGTGACATTTCCAAAAATGGGGCCTGTGGGATGACTCAAAACACCTCTGGTTCTGCCATAGCCCTATAAGTGGGTGTTATCATAGGCCAAAACTGTTCTTGGGTTTTGCCCTAGCTTTCATAGGCCAAATCTCTCGTTGGATGGATACATACACGGTCATTTTCTTACTCATGTGGAAGCCTATACGGCAGCTACACCAGGTCTACCGCGACAGCTACTGCACATTACACACATGGCTATTGCGAGGCAGTAGCTTGCAAGAGATAGGGGCCTTACAAAGTTACACGGTATAGGTATAAGGTAATGTGGCTACTTGCTGCTGCGTAACTACCCCAATGGACTACCCGTAGTTGCCCAGCTATACTCTGTCCAGCCGAGTATGAAGTAGCGACGCGGGGTGGGGTGGTACATTGATATCCGACTTTTCAAGCGCGCTGCGTTAGGCAAAACTTAAGGCGCTTGTGTGCTGCATGCAACTGAAAGGCCGGCACTTGGTATTACGCGCGCGTCGTCACTTCATACTTCAAACAAGACAAAGTGTAGCAGTGGAGAGAAGGGGGAGGTTGTGTAGACAGTACCGGAATAGACAAGCAGCTACCTCCTATACTGTCTCCCCAGTCTCTGCTGTGTCTCTGGGTTTTGAGTGCACTTGGTGACAGATAAGGACAAAATAAAAATTTGAAGATCTTTGCAGCTTGCCACCCAGTGGAAATGCCGGTCTCTATACCGCGCCCTCTATTATACCAGCCAACAAGTCCACAGAACGCGAATTACACAGGGCTCCTGGAATTACACAAATAGGGAGGTTTTTTTTTTTTTTTTTTTTATTGGATTGCTTACCGGAACTCAGTATATGCTGCATATAGTTCTTGCCCAGAGGGTGTTTTGAATCAATCCCATGATGCATAGCAATGTACCTATACTGTACTGTACTAAACATATGTCAGTACTTAGGGATAAAAAGTGTTCCAAAAGTTTAAGAACCATATAAGAGATTTCATAATCATGCAAAAAAATCCCTAAGTACTAACGCTTTGTGGGCTAAAATGAGCATCAAAGTCTGGGTTTTTATATGTTAAGAATAAGATTTTTATGTGATCACATGACCCTATTAAGGTGACATTTCCCAAAACTGGTGCATTGTGGGATTGACTCAAACAGGCTTCGAATTACCCAGGTGCACACATGCACAGGTGCATGTAACTTTCTCTCTGTGCATGTAACTTTTGTATCCTGCATGCACATGTGCATGTAAATTTAAACTTTGTGAATCCATAAACTATGCAATTTTAGCTTAGGCCAATGAAAGTCAATGTTATGTTTCCCGTAACATTTTTCGCAAATCATAATGAGGCAAATATTTCATTTTTCATTATTCATAATTTTGCAGTAACAGTCATTTCACCAACCTTCATCGTGCTCTAATACCAACAATATAATTGTGTCTCCAAACAACACCCTACATTTAGAAATGATTTTGCAAGTGTTCTTTTTTTTTTTTTTTTTTTTGGAAACTGTCTCCAGCAGTATCGATTCACAAGTAACGTGACCGCAAGCCTTGCGCACATCTCGCTTAATTTTGAGTGCTAATCCGGGGACCAAAGATACTAACTCAACAGGTGGTGTCAATGGCACGCGACTTATAGGTCTCGTCTATCGATTACGCGACCGCAGCTAATTGAACAGCTCCTTTTGTCAATGCATGAATTATGCATAGTAGTGTTTCACTTTCGTACTTTGTGATATCATAATTTGTGTACATACATTGTTTCTATAGAGCGTATCAGAGGTTCAAAGTACCGAAAATAAACAATAACAATAAAATAAAGAAGACGGGGAAGGAGACGCTGAGAAATCCTTGCGATTTTTCCTGGTTTTTTGTTTGTTGATTGGTTGTTGAGTATTTTTCTTTTGAGGATGGCCCTGAATCATTCTGAAAATAAATAGGGCCTTCTCAAGCAAACTGCCAGGTGCAAACCCATCACCGGCTCTCCATTTACCAAAGCCCAGTGGTGTCCATTCTTCCAGAAACCTGAATTATTTCCCAGTGCTATACAGGTGTCTGACGAAATCTTCCCCCAATTCATCTCAATTTCATGTTACAGCTATCGCGTCCACAACCACCTGACCCCCAATTCATCCCTTTGCACAGGTAATTAAACATTGCCGGTCAATGTGTCAGTAAGTAACTGTATCTACTTGCACTTTCCTACAAATTAGGTCAATCCACATACATCTAATTTCAGGGATTTAAAAATGCACCTTTAGGATTGTAGTTATGACCAATCAAATAGATTTCAAATTAATCCTATAAAATTTTTGCCTTTAATATATTCATCAGATTGAATTTTTATTCAAATATAATCTGATTTTAATGGGTTTAATGCAATAGAGCAACTAAATTTTAAAATCCTAACATTGTTTGGTCACTAAACCACATCTTAAGGATTAACTTTTAAATATTTTTATTTTTTTTATTTTTTTTATTTTTTTTATTTTTTTTCCATGCCATTTCCTTTCCTATCACTTTTATGTGAACATGATGGCTCAATACGTGGAACTCTTCAAAAAATAACAAACATCCCAGCATTTGCTGCTTGCCTCACCCTGTTTTTGTGACGGAGGCATCTGACCCAAGGAGAAAGCCCTGTCCCTCCTGTAACCCCTAACCACAGGCCCTTTAGCTCTACGGGGGAGGGGGAGAAGGTCCCCCTTTTTTTCTAAAAGGCCAAGTTTAGAGAATTTTGACTAGAAAGAGTCCACCTTTGGATGATTAGATTTTAAGAAGTGCAAACAATGTGGGCATTTTAAGGGGTTAGATCTACTTTTACCAAAAAGCCCCCCCCCCCCCCCAATAATCCTGCGTACAGCCGTGCTACCCATGGTTCATCAGTTGGTGGCAAAAGAAGGTAGGATTAGAAGATGTTCTCCTGAAACTTTGATCCTACATAGAGACCCGTTGTCCCAGATGAGCTTCTTCATATTCCCTCCTTCACCTCTCTTTTTCTTCGATTTCTTTTTAACCCTTTTTCTCCTTCCCCGAGGCCGGCCTAGTAGAGAGTAATCGGGCAGAGCGATTGGTGTGTTCGCACCCGATACCACGAAAGGGGGAAGACTCACTGAGATATTAATTAGTCAAAAAAGTGGTCTTGACTAATATTATTAGTCATGCACATTAATTTTTTAAATAATCCACAAAATGTGTCTAAAAAGTGGTTTGAATTAAAGAGAACGTTTTTAAAGATTTTCGGATTCAAATTCATAATTGCAATAGTTCTGCAACTTGATAATTAGGACTTTTTAATGACAATTTTGTTTAAAGACTAATTATCAAATGACCAATGCGTACTTAAATTCATCATTATTGTGCTTGACTAACAATTCTAGTCATTGGGTGAGTCTATAGGAAGTCTCTTTAATTAGTCAATTAATTTGTCAGTTTTGACAAATTAAAATTCTGTCAGTCTTAAGTGTTCCATTTAAAGTGTAAATTTAAGAGGTAAATGAAAATATTTTGTAATCATGAAAACTAGTAAAATATGGAAAGGTTATCTTCCAGCAGAGCAAACAATGTTTTCCAGCATTGAAGTACATTATTTATGAATGATTAAAGCACTGATTTGCATGACTAATTTTAATTAGTCCAATGAGACACTTTTTTTTGACTAATTAATATTCTCAGTGAGACGGTCCAATTTCCTCATTTTTTGATTACAGGTTACAGATTTGGAGAAAGTCGACTTGTTGGTATCTGGGCTTTTCCAAAAAGTACCCGGGGTTAGATCCACTTTCGGAAAAATGTATTTCTTGTCCCAAAAGGTTAACACTTTACGAAGTCCCCCGACCCCCAGAATCCTGTGTATGGACCTACTTTACCGTTGCTTCCCATTCTTCTTTTGCTTCCTCTATAGTTACCATAGCTTGTGTAGCACGATTAACGACTTGGTCAGCCCGCTGCGGCCCGGTAAAAGCCTTCGCATCAGGGGAATTCGTCCCCTCGCGCTCCCCTCCCTCTCCCCCTCCCGGTGGTAAAGCCATTGCTGAGTGATTCATCAATCAGGCATAATTAAATGCCGATTTAGGGATTTTTTTTCCCATAAACTCCACCGGAGCCTTGGCAACCTGCAAAATCCCAACTCTAGTATCGTACATTCGGGCGTCCTTCCCCTCCCCCCCCCCCCCCTCCGCGTCAGACTGCCCTCTTCTACCATCGCCAATATCAGCAAACAGCCCCCCCTGAATCAATCAGCATATAATGCTGATTTAGGGATCTTTCCCATCAAAGCCCCACAGGAGCCTGGCAACCTGCAAAATCCCAACTCCTATTATCGACCATCTGGTATCCTCCCCCCCCCCCCCCCCCCCGTGGTCAGAACTGCCCTCTTCTACCATCATGCCAAATATCAGCAAAACCCCCCCCCCCCCCCCCGAAGCCCCACTAGGGGGGAAGCGCGAGCCTAACAACCATATCATTTCATTAAGCCACCCCTCCCCCCCCCTATCAGCCCATATTTGAAAGCAAACGAAATACATCGCTGTGACAGGCAGATTTTTTTTAGTAGGCCTATTATAGATATCTGAGGATTTTCGATACGAGAAATGAATAAAATATGTCTTTCATTTTTCCAGATGTCTGAGTGCGGTTCTTGAAATGCGATAAATTAGAACGGAGATCTGGAATTCAATAGTGACAAACTATCAAAATAAAAATGATTTTATATCCAATAAATGTACACGACAAGGTTTTGACAAGATAATTTGATTGCTAATAATAATACATAACACTACTAATACATCATATTTTAAGGAGTGCAATAAAAATACATCATCCTGAAGTCAAATAAAACACCATTAAACCATGATTTAAACCGGATTTTGAGAGGCCAACACCATACAACAAAAATTTCAACCATGGAAATTCCAACGGGAAATTCCTTCTCTGCATGTGGTGTATGCTGCCCATACACGCGTGCGACCACCCCCCAGGTGTCGTCACAGCCGATCCGTTCCAGGGCCCGATTTAAAAAATCCCTGCCAAAAAATAAGCCGCGCGCTATTGGTCTGGCTGAAAACATCTATTACACACATACGCCTTCTGATGACAGTGCGACTATACCGGAACCATTTTTGGTTTGAAACTAATGTTTGTGGCGGAGTACTTTCCCCCGACCTGGGGAGATTTGAGACGTTTTTTCCCTACAGATTCGGATGGTCCACGGGCATATGGGTTGAAGAGTCTATGTAATTTTCAGTCGCTAGCATTTTCATCACCCACCCGTGATCTCGAGGGATGGTCCTAGCCCTACCACGTAGGCTACTCCCGGTATTGTCCTTGCGATTTTTCCTCGTTTTTTGTTTGTTGATAATTTGATTGGTTGTAGTATTTTCCTTTTTGAGGATGGCCTGATCATTCTGAAAATAAATAGGGCCTTCTCAAGCAAACTGCAGGTGCAACACAAGCACCGGCTCTCCATTTACCAAAGCTCAGTGGTGTCTATTCTTTCAGAAAACCTGAATTATTTCCCAGCGCTATACAGGTGTCTGACGAAATCTTTCCCCAATTCATCTCAATTTCAATGTTACAGCTAGCGCGTCCACCCAACTGACCCCCAATAAAGTCATCCATGCGAACAGGTAACTACAAATTGTCTGTTCAAATGGGTCAGTAACTTATCATACTTGCAGTTTTCCTAAAAATACGTCAATCCACATACACTCTAAATTTCAGGGATTTAAAAATGCATCCTTTAGGATTGTAGTTAGTGACCAATCCATATAGATTTCAAATTAAGTCCTATTAAAATTTTGCCTTTAATAGATTCAATCATATTAGATTTTAATTCAAATATTATGATTTAATGTTAATGCAATAGAGACTAAATCCTAACATTGTTTGGTCACTAACCACAATCTTAAGGATTAACTTTTAAATCCTTGAAATTTAGGGTGTATAACCCGATTTTTCTTTGATTTCCATGTCATTTCCTTCCCTATTACTTATTTTTTTTTTTTTTTTTTTTTTTTTTTTTTTTTTTTTTTTTTTTTTTTTTTTTTTTTTTTTTTTTTTTTTTTTTTTTTTTTTTTTTTTTTTTTTTTTTTTTTGACTAGAAAGTCCACTTTTGGATGATGAGATGTTTGAGAAGTCCAAACAATGTGCATTTTAGGGGAGTTAGATCTACTTTTACCAAAAAGTCCACTTTTATCGAAGCCCCCCATAAATCCTGCGTACAGCCGTGCCTAACCGATGGTTCAATCAAGTTGGTGCATGAGGGTAAAATCTGTCCCTACGTCTAAAGCATTATGTTAATATACTGCAAACGCAAAGAAGGTAAGGATTAGAAAGATGTTCTCCCGAAACTTTGATCCTACATAGAGACCCGTTGTCCTCAGATGAGCTCTTCATTTCCCCTCTTCACCTTCTCTTTTTCTTCTATTTCTTTTTAACCCTTTTTTCGCCTTCCCCTAGGCCGGCATAGGAGAGAGAAAGCGGAGGAAAGGAAGGAAGCGATATTGGTGTGTTCGCACCCGATACCACAAAAGGGGAAGAACCTCACTGCGATATTAATTAGTCAAAAAAAGTGTCTTGACTAATTAAATATTTAGTCATGCCATTATTTTTTTATCCACAAAATAGTGCTAAAAAGTGGTTGAATTAAAAAGAAGTTTTTAAAGATTTTTCGGAATTGGATTTTTTATATTAAAATTTAAAAAAAGAAAAAACCTAAAAAATTAAAAAAAAAACCTTTTTAATTCAAAATTTGTTTTAAAAGGACTAATTAACAAATGACCCAATGTTTATTAAAACCTCGTCCTTATTGTGATGGACTAACTAATCTAGTCATTGGTGAGTCTAAAGTAGTTCTTTAATTAGTTCAATAATTTGTATTGACAAATAAATTCGTCAGTCATTAATTTGTCATTTTTAAAGTGTAATTTAGACGGTGGTAATGAAATATTTGTAATCATGAAAAACTAGTTAAAATATGGAAAGTTATCTTCCAGCATAGCAAAACAATGTTTCCAGCATTGAAGTACATATTTGAATTGATTTTATAAAGCAACTGATTGGCCATGACTAATTTAATTAGTCAAATAAGACGCTTTTTTGACTAAGTAATATTCTCAGTGAGACGGTCCAATTTCTGATTTTTTGATAAAAGGTTACAGATGTGGAGAAGAGAAAGTCGACCTTGTTGGTCTTCGGGAGTCAAAAGTACCCGGGGGTTAGATCCACTTTCGGAAAAAAAGAGAAAAATGGATTTCTTTCCCAAAAGGTTAACACTTACGAAGTACCGACACAAGAATCCTTGTTTGTATTGGACCTACTTTCGTTGCTTCCCATTTCTTCTTTTGCTACTCTATATTACCATAGCTGGTGTTAGGCAAGATTACCGACTTGGTCAGGCCCGCTGCCGCCCGGTTAGTAAAAGCCTTCGCATCAGGGGAGGAAATTCTTCCCCTGCGGCGCTCCCCTCCCTCTCCCCTCCGGGGTGTTATGTTAAGCCATTGCTGAGCTGAATTCATCAATCAGGATTAAGGCGATTTAGCGATTTTTTCCATTTAAAGCTCCACAGGAGCTTGGCAACCTGGCAAAATCCCAAATCTAGTAGAGTAAAAGAGGGCAAGGAAGGAAAGAAAACCAAAAAAAAAAAAAAAAAAAAAAAAGGGTAAAAAAAAAAAAAAAAAAAACAAACCCCCCCCCCCCCCCCCGCGTTCAGACGAACTGCCTCTTCTACCATCATGCCAAATATCAGCAAACACCCCCCCTGAATCAATCAGGCATATTAATGCTGATTAGGATTTTTTTCCATAAAGCTCCATAGGAGCTTGGCAACCTTCAAAATCCACCTCTAGTATCGACATCGTATCCTTTTCCCCTCCCCCCCCCCACCGTGGTCATACTGCCCTCTCTACATCAATGCCAATAATCAGCAACACCCCCCCCCAATATTTGCAAAAATTGAAAAAAATTCCCATTTTTTGGAAAATTTTGTAAATTTTGTCACTCGGAAAACCCCTATTTTGGGGTTAAATTTGGCTGCTCTCCACCCAACACTATTTTTTCAGCCTCTGTAACCGAATGCCCATGGTTTTGGAAGCGGGAGCCTAACACCATATCCATTTCATTTAAGCCCCCAACCCCCCCATATCAGCCCATATGTAAAGCAAACGAAATACATAGCGGACAGCAATTTTTTAGTAGGCCTAGTATGGATATCTGAGGATTTTCGATACGATAAATGATACATATTGTCTTCTTTTTTATATCTGAGGTGCGAGTTCTTGAAAGCGAATAAATTAGAACGAGATCTGTATTCACTAGTTGACACCTATCAAAATAAAAATGATTTTATATCCAAAAATGTACACGACAAGGTTTTACAAGATTTGATTTCTAATATAATACAAAAACCACTACTAATACTATCATATTTTTAAGAGAGGTTTGCAATAAAACAAATACATCATCCTGAAGTCAAAAACATTAACCATGATTAAACCGGGATTTGAGAGGCCAACACCAACAACAATAAATTGCAACTGGAACTTCCCCGGGGAATTCCTTCTCTGCCATGTGTGTTATGCTGCCCATACGCGCGTGCGACAACCCCCAGTGGTCGTCAACAGCCGATCAGTTCCCAGGGCCCGATTTAAATCCTGCGCGCAAAAAATAAGCCGTCGCGCTAATGTCTGGCGACATCTATTACACACATACGGCACTCGAATGACAGTGCTACCCTACCGGAACCATTTGTTTTGACTAAGTGTTTTGGCGGAGTACTCCCCCGACCTGGGGAGATTTGAGACGTTTTCCCTACAGATTCGGAGGGTCCACGGATATGGGTTGAAGAGTCTAGTGTAATTTTCAGTCGCTTAGCATTTTCATCACCGTGGATCCGAGGGAGGGTCTAGCAGCTACCACGTAGCTACTCCCCGGTAACCACGACACCATTTTGAGAGTGGATGAAAATTTCATGAAATGAGGGCGCTATACATGTGTTCTCTGTTTAGCATTTTTTGAACCTTTTGTTAGGAAAATCATTACGAAATTCAAATCGGGCATGAACAAAAACACCCATATATACTGCACAATTAAAGTGCAACAGAGCTTTCACATATCAGTCCCCCAAAAAATCAAATTACTATTACTGATTTTTGCCACTGATGTAAAAGCGTTTCCACCCATCACAAAATCCCCACCTGAACATGATTAGTTAGAAATTTCTGTTCTTCTTTGGTAGAAAAAAATTGTGAATTTTTCTAATTTCGTATAGGAGCAATCCGAAATTCAGCCAATGTTTTATAAATTGCAATATAGCAAATCAAAAGCCGCCCTTTTCCTCTCTTTTAAGACATGTCGGCTAAATACAAGGTAAGAAGTCTATGATTGTCAAATCTATCTGACATTAACTGTAGTGACACATCTTTGTGGTGCCTCAAATCTCTCGTGCAAACCTTTAAACAAATTCAAAATTCCAAAATACAAAACAATTGGCCATGAGAATATTGGCGCGCTGAAAGCCGGTGTAACCCCTTAGCTACACTACTCCACGAACAGGGGAGTACAGCCGCTGTGTGTACACTATTCTTCTATGGCGCAAAAATACAAACCGGAATCCTGGCCGCGAGAGTGTACGTCTATGGGTAGAATATAATCCATTCTACTCGTTGTAGCGTGGTAACTACCATTAAGAAATTGGCCGTGTATTCAAAGATCCTGTGCCTAGGGTATGAAGAAATTGGCCGTGTAGTTCAAAGATCCTGTGCCTGGGGATAGTTTTGGCGATGACAGTGTAGGATCTCCTCTGAATGTAATTGGAGACAGACAAACAAATTTGCCGAAAAATAGTATATAAGACAATTACACAGGCTATTTTTGTGGATAGCATGATTTATTTCTCAACCTTCTCTTTTTGTCCACAGGAAGTATATTCCACCTAGTTTGAAACCTAAATTTGATGATGTTGACACACAGTATGGTATGTAGTTCGAGGTTCACTTTTGGAAAAAGCTTTAAATGATTATAATTCACTTGGTTATGCTCTTTTTGTCTATACCATATTACCCATAAAAGGGGTTGGTACATTTACTGCACCCACTTTATCTGCTCCCAGTTGAATTCAGCAGCCTTGACGGAATAAAGTACTAGCTGTATCATGTGCACTTTATTCCGTCAAAGCTGCTCAATTTAACTGGGAGCAGGCAAAGTGGGTGCAAATGTACCAATTTTTTTTTTTTTTTTTTTTAAAAAACCCCATATATCTGCACAATTAATAAAAAATGCAAATATATGCCAAAAATATCTAAAAAACAAAATTGGCCATGAGAAATATCGCGCGCGCTGAGAGCCGGTGTAAACATGTAGCTACTCCACGACAGGGGAGACAGCCGCTGTGTGTACACTATTCTTCTATGCGGCAAAAATACACGGAATCCTGGCCGGCGAGTGTACGTCTAGTGGGTAGATAATCCATGTCTACTCTGTGTAGCTGTGTGGAAACTACCATGAAGAAATTGGCCGTGTAGTTCAAAGATCCTGTGCCTAGGGATGAAGAAATTGGCCGTGTAGTTCAAAGATCCTGTGCCTGGGGATAGTTTTGGGGCGATGACAGTGTAGGATCTCCTCTGAATGTAATTGGAGACCGACAAACAAATTTGCCGAAAAGAGTATATAAGACAATTACACAGGCTATTTTTGTGATAGCAATGATTTATTTCTCACCTTATCTCTTTTGTGTGTGCACGGAAGTATTCCCATCCTCGTTGAACCTAAATTTGATGATGTTGACCCACAGTATGGTATGTAGTTCGAGGTTCACTGCACTTTTGGAAAAAGCTTTAATGAATTATACTTCACTTGGTTATGCCTTTTTGTCTATACCATATTACCCATAAAGGGGGTTGGTACATTACTGCACCCACTTTATCTGCTCCCAGTTGAATTCAGCAGCCTTGACGGAATAATTACAGCTTTATCCGTGCACTTTATTCCGTCAAAGCTGCTCATTTAACTGGGAGCATGCAAAGTGGGTTCAATTTACCAAACCCATATAGACACCTTTTGGGACACTTCCTTCCCTACTTTGAAATTATATGTTTTTCCTCCTACCTTTCTTCTACTACAGGTCTGCATCATTTCACATGCATCATCGAATTACGCAAAACCAGAGGGCAGTATTGTGGGGTCAACAGTTCAAAAATTTACACTGTGAAAAAGAGAATATAGGTATGACCACTAATCTAAATTTATGGTAATTTGTGCAACCTCTTGAGCAATATGTTATTTTTATTGGCAACTAGTTATAGCTAGCACTGCATATCAATCTATTTTAGACTTGAGATATTCTATTTGACAGATGAACAACATATTTCAGCACAGAATAAACCATGAAATCATTAAAATATCGTCCATCAAAATGCATTGAATTGCTTGAGTGCCTGGGTCTGAGTATGTGTGTGTGTCAGGTATTTTTGTTTTTTACGTGCAGCATACCCATCCAAATGTAATCAGACACTGTAGGCCTTGCTGTTTAGGCATTCAACACATCAGATTATGCTAGATAATATATGTACATTCTGGAAGAAACCTGATTTTGGAAAAGCAACATTCTGGAAGAGACCTGATTTTGGAAAAGCGGCTAGGGGACAAAGAGGGAACCTCATCAATGGAGTGGATCGTGTGTGTGTGCGCTTGTATTCTGTTAATAACGAAAGGACGACCTTAATGTCACTTGGATTATGTAGGTGCTCGCCTGTTATCTATCATGAACAGCTTTGGACTGGTTCCAGTCCTATCTCAAGGCTGGACTATCCGTGTGGACATAGCAGGTGATCTTTCAGAGCCAATTACTGCCACTTTTTGGTTTGCCACATGTTCTGTAGTTCGGTCCCATGGAGCTACAGTATTTACAACTTACAGTTGGGTGATATTGCCCGTCATCTTGGTGTCAGCTATCATGTGTACGCTGATGATACTCAGCTTATGTTCCCTTTGACCCAACAGATCATCATGAATTGGAAAATGCACTGACTGTTCTTCAAAACTGCATAAAGGACATCAAAATATGGATGAATGTCAACAAATTAAAACTCAATGAATCTAAACCTGAGTTCTTTGTTGCTGCATCTCCTTACTACAGAAAGTCTCCTTCCTGATATAACACTGTCTATTGGAAACTCTCACATTAAACCATCTCAAACGATACGAAATCTTGGTGCCTACTTTGATTCAAATATACCATGGAATCACACATCACTAATTTATTCGTACAATTATCTATCATCTTCGGAACATCTCGCGCATTGTCGCATATACATTGATAAAGACACTTGCCATCATGCTGTACGCTCTATTATCCTTTTCTCGCATCGCTTATTGCATGGTTTTACTTTCTTTCTTCGCTACCAAAGTCATATACTCTTCGTCTTCACGCCTACAAATGGCTGCAAGACGTGTTTTTACTGTAAATAAACTAAGCAGGACCCAAAACCACTGCTTAAATCTCTTCATTTGCTTCCTGTGAACGAGAGATTTCTTTTAAATTGCTTTTATGTTTTTCAAGTTTAATGGCATGCTCCTGTATATCTTTCAAACTGTTTTCAATTACATGTTCCAAAAAGAAACCTTAGATCGTCAAAAGATCGGCACGTTGGATTTTTTCCCCAGACTCGATCAAGCGTTGATAAAGTTTTACAGTTTGTGCCTCAAAGCTATTGAACAACCTTCCTGTTCACATAAGGCAGTCAGTATCTGTAAACACTCTTTAAAAAGTCACTTAAGACACCTTGTTCCCTAATTGATTTGTTTTTTATTATGTTAAATATTGCTCATTTGTTCTCACTTTCTTTTCTTTGGTAAGCGCTTGAGCCTTTCGGGACGCGCATCATAAATGCTAGTTGTATTATGTATGTATGTATGTATCTAAAGGTCTTGATTTCGATTCCTAGAGATTGGCAATGAAACTTCAGGAGGAATTGGCTAGACCATAATTTGCCTGGTCAATAATGAAGTACGGTATTAGTTGATTGACAAGATTACCTGGTCGTCCCCTAGCCGCGTGTAATTTGGGGAGCCGGAGAAATGTGTCGTTCCCCGAGAAAAATAAATCATGTAGTTGCAGCCCAGCTTGATCAAACCTGCACCTCATTTTTGCAACGTGAGGGTGATGTGCTGCCTTGAACTTTGCCCTCCAGTGTTTACGGTCAATGTCATCCACTTAGCTTGGGGTCATTGTTGGAACAAAGTGACCAGATACGTACTTTTCTTCTCTGAATATAGTGATAGTGAATACAATTATTTGCCAAAACAAATCTTTTTTAACAGAGACACTTTTACCCACTCTATAATCAATTACCTTCAATTCAGGGGTCAATTTGAATCTTTCCAGTGCCGTAGCCGGGGGGGGGTTGGGGGTGCGGGGTCAAAAATGACAAAGGTCCGCTTTATAATCATTTTTTTTTTTTTTTGAAGGTTTCCGCTTTTTTCATGTTGAAGGCCCGCTTTGCAGATTTTTGGAGGCAACGCCGGGGGCCAGTTGTATTAAAAGGTGGATTGATGCGTGAACACGGACTTCCGACATGCACCCTAAACAAGTATTTTCCCCCGACTAAAAAACATCCCTAAACAAGCATTTGTGTCTGTTTGTACTACCATACACAAGGTTTTTTGTCGTGCGGTTGGTGTGTGCGTACTACCGTTTAAACCAGTAATAATGCATTGGTGTTGAGAATTACCCTTATTTCTTGCTTTGCTCATGTTGCTTTACTTCCCAAATTAACACTATTTTTGATGATTTTGATCTCGCGTACATCACAATTTCGGAGTTCTACGAAAAAAGTATACCCTTTTTTCCATATTTTCTGTTTTTGACATGCCTAATCAATGTAGTCTCATACATCGCTGGTTGGACAAAGAGACCCTTTTTACAACGTTTCTTGTTCACGCATCATATCCCCTTTGAATACAAGTGGCGCGGTAAAACAATTTGGGTCACCCCGCGAGCGGAGCGAGCCGAACTAAAAATTGTGTGTCAAAAAAAGGTCCACTTCTGGCAAATCCGCAACCCCAAATAAAGTTCCTGGCTATCGGGCCTAATCTTTCCTTCCCTATAGAAATCATGAGTTCTTATACTCTAAAGGGTGTCCATCTTCAAAGCAACACTATAATTAAGATGCTGTACAAGCACGGGAGAGCTGTCATAAAAGAGATAGATATGTGATACGTTTTATGGGCGAGCAGACCTTTCAAGTAGGGTCGGTTGGTCGGGCAAATTTAAAAAAAATTTCTTTCTTGGGTCAAAATTGGCCTAACTAGCCTCCAAACAATCGGGAAAAAATTTAAACAAATTTAAGCAAAATTTTCGAAAAAAAATTAGCCAAAATTGATAATATGAGCTAAAAACAGGCTGATTTTACATAATTTTTGGAAAAACTAAAAAAAAATAGTGCAAAACTGGAAAATCAGGTGGGTCGTCGGGTCTGTACAAACGGGTTTTTTTTTCTCGCCTTACTGATAAAACATAAAATAACCGCTGACTACAGCTTTTGAAATAGTGGTGGCGGTTAATTCAAAATAGATTTTAGTCTTGGCCATTCATTATTGGCCTTATCACCGGCCGACATATTATCTCTATCTCTCTTGCTTTGTCAGGTGATGGCTTTGTGCATCTGATACCCATAAGATATGATGTTGTCTCAGACCATTCCTTCACCTCAAAGAAGTTAACATTACCATGGAAGACGGATGTATTCAAGGGAATTGTGCAAGTGAGTCCGACATATTTTATGCATGCATATCATTGAGTTTGAATGCAGAAAATCATTACACTGAATTCAATTAAAATTTAATTTAATTAGAGAATAAAAGTAACAGGACTATGCATGTTTTTCTATGAAAGATGGCCTGATAATGAATGGGTTGTGAGCTTAACTTAATACTCTTAAAGAGACATGAGGAGATTTCCAGAAACAAAGAAGCGCCCCCATTTTTGCTCGAACCTCAGTTTGTTGCATATTTGGATGCTTACCAATGTATGAGATTACACCTGAAATGAATCAAGCCGAGTACGCCGTCTTTATATAGTAAGGTATTGATTTTAGTGAACTTTCTGTCGTGGCACGACAGAAAGTACTAAAAGATGTTTTCTGGGGAACATTTACGATAGCAGGCAAGTCAAAACAAGGTTTGCGATTTTCTTTTGTATTTTTTGTTTCAAAGCCTTCGAACATTCTCGGTAGGTGGTCTACAACCGATTCCAGGAATTTGGAGAAATGTGTATCCTCAAAAAAATCTCCTCCTGTCACTTTAAGGGCCGTGCTCCAAGGGTAGTGCTTTTGTTTTTACAGAAAAATTCTGATTTGTGCACCATTTTAAACTGACATTGTGTTCTATCTTACCAACAAAATGTTATCCACTGCAACTAATTCCTGTCCTGGTATTTTTTGCCGATTAGAACAGCTATTTTGACCATTTAAAGTGTGCGTGTTCCGATCGTCTTTGGGACCCCCATGAATTACCCGGAAGTAGTAAGTATATCGATTTTGAATCAGATAATGGCCGGATTTCTCATTGTCGTCCTGAACTTTGAGCACTCAAATCCATTTCATTCCCAAGAACTAAACCAAAAACCGCCATTTTAATGGTACCCATTCAATATTAGCACAGTATTTTATGCGGTGGCTTGCCAGGAACAGTGACGACGCAGGCTGGTTGCTCAACAAGGGAGGTGTGAGATGCGAGAGAGATTGTGAAAGAAATTGGTTACGCTTGGGCTATTGAATAATACACGCTGATTTGCCTTCCCCTTATCTAATCTGTGAAGACTAAAACAGACTCTTTGCACAGGCATGGGTGTTTCCATAAGGTGACACCCTTTTCTTCGACACCCTTATGAATTCGGAAACCTTAACGGAAATAAACCACATAAAACATGTGGTTTGATTCCGTTAAGGTTTCCGAATTCATAAGGGGTCAGAAGAAGGTGTCACTTATGGAAACACCCACGTACATCATGGGTATATGCCATATTTCACACATATTCAAATATTTGGTATCAAATCAGATTTTTTTTTACCTTATTGTATCACCTGTCATTTTTGAAATGGATGTACATGTGTTGGGACATAAATTTCACTAAAACCACTTTGCTTTTCCCTTGTATTTTCATTCCCCTATATCGTTAATCCCTGGAAACTAGTCCTAGCCCTAACACCCTTCTCATCTCTATCTCCCAGGCGGAAGGGAAGGGGGTAAATAAGGTTTAAAAGGATAGAGGCTAAGGTGATGCAATCTTGGGAGGGACCCATATGACCAGGGAGGGCAAGCCACAAGGTGTCACTGGCCTGGACAGTGATTTCATGCCCGTTTATATGTGCTGTCTTATGATAACGTTCATCGCATTGATTGGGACTACATGCATTTTCTAGTCTCCGTAGTTGTGGTATTTATCGGATTTGGGGATGTTAGGCCAGGCATGCCAACTTTGTGGGGAACTGTCTGGCAGAGATTTATGTGGAGGACACTGAGTAAGCTGACCCCATTGTCCTGATTTATAGAATTTTAAAGGGGGATGGCCCGGATTAAGGAGATAAAGTTATCATCTTGATAGATTAGCTTTCACTCCAAAACCATCGTAAAGTTGTGCCAATATTTCATCCGTATTTGAGCGAGAGCAAAAAGTGATTTTGTAAGCCCCTAGAGTGTGTAAATTGGTCGACCAAACATGGGGCCACATTTTCGCTCATAACCTCCAAACCAAAGCATCCTTTGGCTCTAAGATTTCACAGGTAATGAGAAAAAATAGTAGCGTCTTTGGATACCAAAAAATGTGACTAACTTCGGTAAACATCTGGGGGTATGGGGACGAGGCTATTAGCGATCAGGCCATGGACCTTTCCAACCTGAAAGACCAGGATATAGGTAACAGGCAGCTGTTCCTTGCACATGGGACTATTGGCTTAACATGTACGGTACTCTTGAAGTCAAGTATTTTTAAAACTTTTTTTTTTTAATCAAAGTTTGTAGTTTTGAACTTATCTTTGCAAAAGATATATTTTTTTTTACCTGGATGGTTGAAGCAATTAAAATGTCACAATGAAACAGGTATACATGTCCGATGTAGTGTTGAGAAAGATATATTATGTTCAGTAAGAAAATATGGCGGCGGGTATGATGGTTTAGTTTATCAGTGTCTGGCGTCATTATGTCGCTCTGATTAACGCTCTGATTAAATTAATGTGGGCAGTGGTGTAATATATCTTGCATTAATACAGGATGTATTTCACCTTATCATGATAAACCATCACCCTTTGGGACAAGCTCGGAATAATGTATACTGTTCACTAATTAAAAAAAATGTCTTTGTAATATTGAATTTTGGTGCTATATAAAGATTTCGGTGAATGAGCATTAATTTTCATTTTGTTTCAATTTAACCCACTTCATATTTTTTTTTAAAGATCATGCACAAATAAATAATGAAATATTTGCCACAGGAGCAAATCTGGTGCGCGCTCCAACAGGAAACTAAGAATCAATTTCCCTTGGCCTTAAAGTGATTTATTGGTATGAATCTATCAGCACATATATAATGAAATATCCCTAAATAAAATGTACCAGATGGTTTTCATGGCCATTGCAGTATTCCTTGCGAAAAAATTGAAATTTATTCCGACAAATGTACACAACTGTACAGCAATCATGGAAGCTACCATGTTTATTCCCTGTGGTATATTTACAACGCCGCATGCAATACCGAAACAGAAGCCAGCGAATATATATCACATGACTTCAGCAAGTTTGCCACAAGCCTCATCCTTGTGAACTTTGTTGAGCACACAAAGGATAGAAGCGAAGTTCGTTTAGAAATTTTTATTGCAAAAAAACTACACTTTTAAAACCTCAGTGATTTGAGAAAAATGTAAAGAGGGGTGTTTTAGATATCATTTTGTGATTAACAAAGGTTTTAGTTGGCCTAAACACTAACAATCCATGAAAACGTGGGCATTTTAAAAGGGGTCGCATATTATTAATTAATTAATTATATATTAGATGAATGGAGCAACGGGCGGACATCTTGGTCTACCGAACACAATTCCAGAGACACCTGTTTAACAGAAGTTGTATCCTGGGTGCACGTTTAGAGACATGCCATCCAATACGCGCAAATACAATGACCAAGTTACTTTCTACTTTCTCGGGTTGTATCAATTTAATTGATCCTCGCATACATTGAATAGAGTTCGCCTTTGTCATAGCTTCTGCGAGAATCATGCATATAAGGCCTCCCCATTTCTAAAATATATTCAAAAATATAATTTAACGGCGCTTGAAACTCCTGAATAAAGACTGAATACATTAGCGCTCATTCAATGGTATCCATATAAACAGTCCTCTGTGGCCTAGTGGGTATTTCTCATGCCTAGAAACCGAGAGGTCCGGTTTCGAGAACCTGTGTAATTTTTCGTCTTTATTTGTTCTGTGCTCGCCATTTTTCTCCGAGCTTCTATTAATTTTACCAAACAATGAAGCTCACTGAATGGCTTGATTCTGTAGTCTGTTATGTCGCTTATTTCCACCTTTCATGGGAACAATTTTTCCAAATCTTGATAAATGGCCTACCCCCAAAACCCCATCTTTAAATTTTGGGTGCAATAATTCAACCCTTTTTGAAGTGATGAACTACTAAAACATGATTTTGTATAGCCCCATACTTTGTAAATTACTATTGGTGACCAAAATGGGGTATATTTTGCTCATAACCTCCAACCCAAACATCATTAAGCCCTAAGATCTCATAGGTAATTAGAAAATAGTAGCTTTCTTCCTTAATACCAAATTTTGACTGCTTCCGTTACAACTCTGGGGTCCATGGGGACGAGGCTAATTAAGCGATCGGACCATGACCTTAAACTATTTCATAATTGATTAGTCCTACTTTTCTTTCCAAAATAGAGATAAAACTGCCATTTTACTGAGTTAATAACCTTTAATATTAGCACGTAGTGATAGGCCTTACAGTGGCACATATATTGTCTTCTACTACACTGCAGTTTGTTTTCCTAAGATACTTGTTGGGTAAGTGTATGCAAGTGCCAGGCACTTATATCAAAAGAGAACGATTACACGTAAATCGGAACAAGACCTTTAGAGGACAATTTGTTACATAGACTAATGTTTTAATACTGATGATTAAGAGATGCTATACCTGACTGACAGGTGCATTGTTGTTTTTTTTTTACCTACCCCCAAAAAGTGGATTGTTCAAATTGTCAAGATATGACATATCCTTACCCTCATCTAACCTGACCTTAATTTTGTAACCAAACTCCCCGGATGTGTGGGGGGTGTGCCACTCCTCTGTGACTTTCATTATTGTCTCGCCTGAACTTTTTCGGCAGAGACTTATTAATCACTTGTCTGTCGCTGTCCAGTCTGTCCGTCCGTCACGTCTTTCTGTACATGCTGGCTGTCTCCCCGCCCTCATGTTCACATGGTTGTGTACGATTTTTCTGGAGTTCCGTAAGGGCTACGGTGATGTAACTTGGTGAAAGAAGCGGGTCCACACGTTCTCGACCTGATGAGATTTTGGGCGTAAAAATATGCGAATTAAGTAATCTAAGTTGCATAATTTACGGAAATTTTCCCGTAAGGCTTGTGTACAAAGTTTTCTGGAGTTCCGTAAGGCGTATGATGATGTAAAACACTTGGGGGGAGGGAGAGGGCTGGAGAGTTCTCAACTGCTTAGATTTTGGTCGATTTCGGGCACATTACATATGCAAATGAGCTATTAATATGCAATAATAATATAATTATAATTTAATAAGCTATAATTGTGAAAATGTACATCAGATATGCAAAATTCTTTGCTGCATGAAAGGCATATCATGATGCGCATCTTTCTTGCAAGTTGAAAGTGCGAGATAGTGCGGCTTAGGTATGCAAATGAGCTAATGGATATGCATTATTAGTATCTCTGAAACGGTACTTCGGATGGGCAAAAATTTCTTGCGCAACATGAAAGGAATAATATGTTCATGCATCTTTTGTGTGAATCATAACTGGGTCAAAGTGCATGTGGCCAAATGAAAGGGGGGGTGGGGCATTATTGATCTAATAACATATGCATAATTGCTGTATCGCTGAAATGGACATTGATATGCAAAATTAATTCGCTACATGGGACTACTATGCCGTACATCTTTTGGTGTCATAATTGGGGGTCAAATTGACATGTGGCAATTAAAGGGGAAATATGTGATGCAATTGATCCTAATTAAATATGCATTAAATTGCTGTATTGATGAAACAGTACTTGGATATGACAAATTCCTGTGCTACATGGAAGACTGTGCCATACATCTTTTGTGTGAATCATAAGTGTGGTCAAAATCTCAAACATGCAAACATTTCAATTTTTGATTATTTTTAAAATTGCAAACTAATGCCAAATGCTGGTTCATTTCAGCCAAAATTTGCTCCGGATGTCATTTGAAATACTTACACCTGCAAAGGAATTGATCAGGAGGTCAGTTACATTAAAAAAACTAGGTAAGTATGTGTTTATTTGGCTGTATAAGGCGTGTGTGTTTGGTGGTGTGACAAAACAAGAGACTACTATCAAAGCAAAAAAAGGGGGGGGAGTAAGATACACACAGCAAAGGTATAACATCAATAGATATAGTAGATAA
>JAMKCH010022442.1:0-88058 GCA_023653785.1 Ophioderma brevispina | reverse complement strand
TTTCAATAAAAATATCGCAAAGTTGAACACTACTTGCTTTTTCGAAATAGCTGCCGGCTTCACGGATTTTGTCGTCTGCCTGCCAATTTTCCGTGAATGAGTAAGGACGCCACACTCGGAGGGTGCCTGATTTCCGCTTCAAAAAGGTAATTTATTATCTAAGAGAAACATATATCAACTCGATCTGGCAATTGCTTTTGGTATTTTGTTTGTCTGCAGTTTGCAAAGTTGGCTCTTTTGAAATGGCTGCTCATGCTGGTAAAAGGGGGAAAGTATTCCACTGGGGTTTGCATAAACTCCACATCGTTAATGACAACATGTTAAAACATTATGTGGAGTGATGCTTAAGCAGAACAGACTAGGTATGGTACAGAACGTTGCCATTATACATGTATATGACTTGGCCAATTTTCCTGAACTCAGCGAAGTTCAATTTTGCAGAAGGATAACTTTAACTTTACTCACCCTCAAGTACGTCAATGCAAGCATGTGTATCTCAGATTATTTCATATGAGAGTTGTAATGTGATGTCAATTTTCACTTACCATGTCGCGAAAAAAAGAATTTTTTGTCCAGTTGTACTCATATTGCTTCACAGACCGTATCATAGCTAGAAATCGACAAGGACTAATTATGGGATTGTATGCACGCCACTGGCGGACTCGCATTCGGTGTTTTTTTGCGCCGGTGATTATATATTTCCTTGACAAGAGCTAAACCACACCCTCTGCGGAGAATCTAGCAAAAGTCGTCCGAGCGCTTCCTCTTTTAACATAAATTGAATAAAAGGCCGTTTTTCGAAGGAGGTTTTTGGAACTGTTTGATTTTTTTTTGGGGCGTGTTGTGTACATTGCCTCGGAAGAGAAGTCTCTAGTAAATGTCTGTTGTGGGACCACCTGTCACTCATTGCTCAAGCGATCGACGTGTGTGGCCTTATTTCATGGACTAGTCAGACGATGGTAGCCCAGAATCACAAATTTAGCCGTCGTCATTGTTTTAAATACAAACAGCAAGGTTATTTCATGAATTGTTAGTTGTTAGGCGGATTTCAAAATTATCCGATTCTTTTAGCCCTCCCTCTTCACTTTGGGATACGGCCTTGTTCCACGTCGTAGCGTTGCCACATCTCCGTTTACCTACCTCCAACAAGTTACGTGCGATAGTGCTTTGAAAAGGCCGGGGTGGGTGCGCAGCAGATACGATGTGGAATAAGCACTAGTCCAGAATCCATACAAAAAAACAGCGACATATTGCAACAAAATATTTACATTTGATGTACACTGCCAGGGTCGGACTTACGAAGAAACATATTGCTTCCGGAAGAATGGAAGAAACTGGAAAAAAGGGGGGGGGGGGGGGTGTTTCTTCCAGTTTCTTCGGAAGAAACTGGCAGAAACTGGAAGAAATTGGAAGAAACTGGAAGAAATAATAAAGAAATGTATTATGAACAACATACCTAAATTTCACCCTATTCCTTTGCTTTGCAACTTCAAATCATAAGGTACTTTAGATTACTTTAAATTTACAATCTGTTTTTTTTTTTTTTCAAATTAATTACAAGTATAGCATGTTAGTTACCTTGCAAGTATATAGTAATTTTTTTCACAATTTTGTTTGGACTTGCTATCAAATTATACAGATGATATTGTAACTTATTTTCTAACTTCTTTCCATGTGCACATTTTATACTATCACAGTGTAATTGTAGATGCAAACAATGACAAAGCTGTTAAAATCTTGTATGGCCAATTTGTTAATTTTAAAATGACAAATCATAAAAGTAGCAACAATTAAGTGTTCTTTTGTTTGCTATGCTTAGTGGGTGAACCTGGTTTAGGGAGTATAACATATTTTGAAGATGCTTAAAGTCTTTCAACGGAGACTCTGCTTGGCCTTGCTGGAGTGAAAAGTGAGAATCAGTTTCTGCCAGTACATTTTTATATTTAGGCTTGTGAATAAATGTGAGTTTAATTATGTCAATTGCATGGGGTAGGTAGTGGGGTCCCTGAATGGTTATTTGAATTATTTCACTATATTTCATTAACGTATAATATAAAACCAAAACTGTAAGTTCATGTGCTTTAAAATAGAAAATTTTAATGACTTTTTTAGTTTCTTCCGCATTCAGTGGAAGAAACTGGCAAGAAACCCGTTTCTTCCAAGTGGAAAAAAACGCGGAAAACACCCACGGGGGGGATTTTTTCGCCTGTGGAAGAAACTGGCGAACCTGACACTTGCTTTCAGATCCTTCAGACTCTAAAGGTGGCAATGCGCGACGCCGCAATATTTGCATAAAAGAGGTGCAGAATGGGTAGCCTCATGCGCAAGGGCGTACCAGGATGACATACCCCGGGGGGCAACCTGAGGATGGACTTTTGGCGCCCCAGTGGAAATTGAAAATGGCGCGCCTTAGCACGTCTTGTTGTATATGCATAAACCTTTTTTTTTACAAAACCAAAAAAGGAAAATTTTTGAAATTGTGCAGGCAAGGGACAGTTTTGTTGGGACTGCCCTGCAAGTGATAAACTAACAGTTCCAACTTCCGAAACAACTAGCTTATTAAATCAAAACAGACGCCAAACTTTATGCCCAAAAAGCTGAGAACGTGGTCGGACGTAGTCTAGTTGTTCATGATGAATGAAGCTACGTCTACATCTCTTGATTTTGCGTTAGCTCATCTTTGACGGCCCAATTTGAGGGTGTTTTTTTTTCTAATAATAACACTGCTAACATATAAAAGCTTGCTTGTGCAAAACAAGGTCTTGTCCTGAATCTCGGTGAAAGGGGAATTAACCTCAACTAAACAAAAACTTATTCCAAGACAAGCTAATATCCAGCCAGAACCAAGCTATACCATTCCAAAGCAAGCCTCAAACAAACAAGGAAACAATCAAAACCACTTGATAAACAAGCACTTAAAAGCTAAGTACTTCACATTGAGTGCCTCAAGTGGTTCTATTGTTTTTCAATAGTGCTTGGTTATTTTATAAGCTTGCTTCAACTTGCTATGTGCTTTCTCTGGTGCTTTTTCTGGGGGGGCTTGTTTTCCTGTATTAAGAGGGAATGGTATAGTTATCTGCAGTTAATTCCCCTTTCATTCAGTTAATTAATAAACAGATGAATTTTTCAAAACCAAGCACTATATTTACAGTGTAATAATACAATTTGAATTTTTCCTTGTTCCTCTCATGGAGCACCTTTCTTTTGACTTTTGTCGTACCCTTTTTATCTCTATTCCTCTTGTTTAGATTTTCCCTTTTAGCAACCCCTCAAACTTTTTTCAACCCCTCTTTTCTGTTTAGACACCCATGTTTTATTGCTAATCCCCTTTTCCTTGCCAGTTTCGTGTTTGTTTTCACGCCCCTTTCCTATTTTTTCAACCCTTTTCCTTTTTCTTTTCTGGTTTGACGCGCCTTATTATTCCCGTAAACTCCATTTTCTTTTGCTATTCTTTGCGTCCGTTTTAAAACCCTTTTGTTTTTTGTTGTTGGTCGTTCTTTATTATTCGTTAGCTCTAATTTATTTTGCTATTTTAGCGCCCCTTTAATTCCTTACACTTTTTCTCAACCCTTATGGTTTTAATTTTGACGCCCCTTATTTTTTCTCTTCTTCTCTTGTCTTCCACCTTCGCTTTGTTTTCTTTTGGCGGCCCTTTCCTTTCTCCGCTTTTCGTTTTCTCTTTGTGGCTGCAACCCTTATCAACACCTTTCTTATACTAATAAGTGCTGTTTTGGCGCCGTCCTTTACTAGTTTTTATGCGTTCTCTTTCTCATTTTGGTTGCACATTGTTTATTCGGATTTCCCTTTTATATCCCCATTTCCCCCCTAATTTTGGTGCTTTCTTAGCTTTCCCTTACAGTTCCATCCTTTGTAATTGTCCCCTTCCCCATTTTCATTTCCCTTTCCTCCTCTTCTATCTCTAATTTGCTTCCTTTGTCTTCCCCTTTCCTTCCCTCCCTCCCCCTTTCCTTTACGCCCTTTCCTTTCCCTTTTCTTCTCCCTTTTCTTCTTTTTCTCTTTTCCTTCTTTTGGCGCCCCCTCTGGCCACCCGGGGGGGCAAGCACCCCTTTGCCCCCCAGGATACGCCACTGGATGCGTGATTAAACATGGAGAGGCCAACCTACATTGTACCTCAACAAGCCATTCGGCATTCATTTCCGTGTTGACGCATGTCACGCTCGGCGCACTTAAAATAACTCTGAACAGTTCTGGCAGAGAATATAGTCCTAAATTATATTTATATTAGACGCAAGTTGTTTCCTTGACTGATTCTTCCATTCATGGTTAAAATCGGATGATATGAAACAGTGATTTTTGTAACTGTTTAAAGATCTATTTTAAACCTAGTCAGTCGGCCCCTGGACTATTCCCGGTTGTTTCTTTTAGAATGGGCACGAGCACACTTATTTTCGCTGATTACCAATAACGTATGCGGAAGACGACTGTGTTTAGCTATTAATTTGTTCAAATCTTTGGTCATTTTGTGCCATTTAGGGTCAACATTTCACGGATGTATAGTAAACATGAGCTGTGCACCGTTTTGTATTTTTAAAATCGAGCTAGTAGGGATGCTAAGACTAAAAGTTTTCATATATGCATGGATTTCGTGTCATAGAGGACTGTAAGTTACCAAAATTCTTGACTTTATGCACATTCGGTGGACAGACGCTTCCCCTCAACACCCCTGCGTCTATTGCCTGTGGCCGCGTTCCCATGGGAGATCTCAAAGCAATTGTTTTCTATATCGTCGAGGACTCCGTAAAAGGGTAGTTTGCGTCACCATCCGCCTTCCTGAAGTCTGCAGGGTTTTCATCCGAAGTTGGACCTTGCGAATTTGCAAGAACAGAGGTTCATGTTTTTTAAAATAAGTTAAATAGCTATTTTTTTGGGCTATATCCAGGATAATTCTGAAGCATGATACTGGAACAAAACGTTTTGATGCTATGATCTTCATTACAGCAGCTTTCTGGTCTCTTGATTCTGTTAAAACATGGCTTTCCAGAACATGTGAAAATTAGTACTGTAACCAATAAGTGACCACTACATGACCTTGGTGACCTCAACATGACCTTTATCACCCCCCCCCCCCTGCAGAAAGACACATGAGTTTGGTGAATGCTGTTTTTTAAAGAAACAACACCCTTCCATATAACACGGGTATCGATGGTTTGATATCCCACTGCACTACTATGGGTGTCCAATATCTGCGATCATGGATCAATTTATCCTCGTTCTCGCATCACACTAGAGCAAAATGCAACAATGTATCTGGTATGATACAAATTGATTTGTTGATTTTGTATTTTTGCAAGAAATCAATTATCTTATTTTGCATTGTTTTTAAAACCAGAACTGTATTAAAGAGGGCAAACGCTATCGCAGCTAGTCTGCCCGAATTACTGTTGTGAATTATTTAGGACAAACTTTCGTAAATTTATATTACCGGGATTAGCGAATATGCTCTTTACTCTAAATAATATTGAAATACATTTATTTGAAAAAGGCCATGGTTGGATTCGAACTGTGATACCGGCATTATAAATCGATGCATCTTATTCCACTACACTAGGGAGGGAGGATGTGGGTGGTGGTTTGATGGTTTAATCCTACTAAGCTTACGGAATAAAGCGATAATCCTATTGTGATATGATAGATATACTATAAAATAGCGCCCGCATAAGTTTGTCGGGTAAATAGATTTCACAATAGTATTCGCCGGACTAGTCTGGCGACTAGTCACTTCTCATTAAAGAGACCTGGCACATTTGAAAAATAGTGCGCCCTCAAGATTTTTCAAATCAATATTTTACATGGTTGTAAGGCTTTTATATCAGAAAGACCTTCACCCGAAATAAATAAGCCAAATCAGCTTTTCTTTGGTAACCAAACGATTTTATAATTTAACGTTAAATTCAGCAGACGACGAAAATGGCGTTTAACACAGAGCAGTCACGGCGTCTGCAGTTCCACCTATACACACTGTTTGATCGGTCTATAACCTTTGTGTTTTTAAATCAGTGAGTACTATCAAAAATATTCATGTAATTACAACATTTGTTGATTAAAGTTACGGCAAACTTAAAAGTTTGCCCTACAAATTACCTGGATGTCTTTATCCTCCAAATTATGTCCATTCTGTTCTGGGGTATGTTATTTTTATGTGTAAAATATTTCTATGTAATTCTTCCAATGGCCTAGACTATCATTGAGAGCAAATGAAGAAATTTCAATATTTTGTTAAAATGTGCAAGTGCCGCTTTAATTACAATGATGAGGAAGTAAACATTTTCTTTCTGTTTAGACTGATTGGGGCAATATGCCCAATATAAGCCTTACTTACCTGGAAAATTGTCCATGTGTACGTTTATATACTTAGCATTACACAATGCAATAAGACTAATGAGATAATAAAAAATATTAAAATCTCATAGAAAGAATGTTATACAACTTGTGCATGTACAAACTTTAATCCTATGTTTATACTATTTATACAGAGTAAGCTGGAGGTAATCGTTGGATCAATGGCAGCATTCTATGGAGCTTCATCTTTTCAGTCGAGATAACAAAATGATCCACATTAATGAGTGATGGACTCGGCAATTGCTGGGATCGTATCATGTTGATGATGGAATGAGAATACATGTGAGTTTCTCAATAGTTGATAGTGTTTCACGTGCTCAGTGTCTGTAATTTATACAAAAACATTATTAAAAAAAAAAGCAAAGGTTGTCGTATGAAATTTAGTAATTAAAACATGTCATATAAGTGTACTGTTCCCTCCCCCCCAAAAAAAAAAACTAAACAAAATGGACTCCCCATTCGTAATCTACCCACATAATTAGAGTTTCTTTGGGATATCTTGTCCTATTGTTACTTACATTTGGGTTCTTAGTGCACGGAACAATATGGCCATGCATCTGAAGTGGGGCATGTTTGCGTTTCATCGACAAATTAAAGTATCACGCATCATGAAAAAGTGTTTTTGTTCCCCAAAGAGGTTGGGTCGCTGAAAAGGAAATTGTTACAATCTTCCAAATATGTATCAAAATTGCAGTAGGTGTATGTCTAAGCCGTTACTGATCAATACTCATGAAAAAGTTAGACAAAAAGTGGTATCTCCTTCAAAGTAGCTGCCTCCAAACCTAAAGCACACCTATCCAAAACAACGCATATTGATGTACAACTAGGGTATTTGCCATCTAACCAAACTTTGTTTAGTTTTGATAGGGATACCCCAAGTAGAACTATTTTTATGATTGGGAGCAACGCGTAATAAATTGCATCCATAAATATGCATATTGATAAAGTCTGACTGCTTAAAGACTTCTTGAAACAGCTCGGCTGAGCACAATCAAGTATTGCAAAAGTAAAGGCCAAGAACATGCATAAAATGTAAACATTAATAGGGTATAACCCTTATGAAAAATGTTTTACTCTGTATGACAAATGAATTTACAGTGGTGCGTGCTTGTGCTCAATGGGAGTAACATTGTTAAGCGTCAACAAGTCATATGGATAAAGAGAATAACACCAAGTATAATCTAATCATCTTATAAAGTACAATTTCTGGGATTTAATTTATTTTCTGATTTTTCCAATTCAGACTTTTTGCCCAAATTCAGCACATGGGTGTCAGTTACCCAGTGTAAGGAATACAATTAGCTCATTAGTTATTAGATTAGGTCAACGTAACAGTTAATTTGCATAAAATTACAAAAGTGGGATGCCATTTGTACCATTTTTGTACATAACTCAAGATTTAAGGCTTTACTTCATATTGTGTCTATAATATGTTGTCAGGGTCAAGGAATTAAATTAGATTATTAGTTATGGTCATGCGCCCTGAGTTGGGGTATACAAAAGGAGGGTGGCGTTACCTTTTCTCAATCGGTTTTATTTGTATCATAAAAACCAAGTTAGTTATTAAACTGATTGTATATTTCATTTAAAGGGAAGTTATCTAGCTTGATAGGGTAGCAGATTAAATTTGTGCTATCTCCACCTTACTTTTTGAGTGGTCATAATTTAAGTCAGTCGGGGTCAGAGAGCGTGGTGCCTATGGATGGTGCTACGGATGAGGCATTGTTAAAGTCTAGGGATTTTGATATTCGGTGCTTTTTTTGCATTTTTTTGTTTTGTTTTATATCTTTAGGTAACCCTCTGCCATGTATTAAGATAAAAACATCTCATTTTGGTTTGTTCTTTATGGGCATTCATTTTGACTCATACAACAGTTTAAGCTATGATGTTAATTGACGGTAACAAATTATACTGGCCACAAAATTTTGACTTTTTCACATCAAAATTTCACTTTTCCCACCTTATATGACACTTGTGCACACCTTTAAACATATTCACATACAAGTTGCATATTTGTCTTCCTTTCTTGTTAGCTTATACAAAATACAACATATAATAGTTTTATAGCTATCTCAAAAAAAAAATGATGACTTACTCTCATTTAAAGTTTGAAAACGTGTAATAGTTGGTAGTTTCAAGCATCTAACACATTTTGGCCTCCCTCATGGTGCATGACCTTATATCTTAATGCCCATTGTTGACAGGTAATTTGCATAAAAAATCAAAATGCCGCCGATTCAAATTTTATATAATGCAAATATTGTCAATAGAATTGCAGAATACCTTAACTGATGGTCTAGTTGTGTTCTCTGACCCTGAAAAACTATGTATAGACCAAGAAAGGAATTCCCTTTACAAGCCTTAAATCTTGAGTAATGTACAGAAAATTGTTACAAAGGCGGCCATTTTGAATTTATGCAAATTACGGCACACTTCCCCTAAAATTAGCTTTTGGGAAACTCGACAGATGGAATCGGCATAAAATTTTCGTATAGAAACACTGTTTTTCAATTGCTTTTACAAACCTTTACTCAAAACATAAATGCCTTCGACTAGTTGCTTTGAAAAAGGGAACCAGTCTATGATAAACATTGTTTTCTTCATATATGTTAAGGTTTATCAATCAGCGTCCATTGTAATACTCAAACTCAATCCCGACTTGTTAATTAATCAATTATTTGATTATATTTCTTTAATTAGAGTCCCAACAATATTTATGGTCTCAAATTAAAGGCAGTTAATTAGCTTTAATTTGATATAATAATTCAAATAATTAAATGATTGTTAAGAAAGAAAAACAAAGAGCCAAAGCTTCATATGCTCCCATAGACTTTACATGTGGTACCAGGTGTTCCCTCCCAATCTCTGTGTCCAAATTGCTCCACCCCTAACACCTTCGATTTTGTTCATTTAATATTCAATTTCATTCATTTATTTATTCAGCATAACATATCGTACTGGACAGAATGAAAAATAGAGTATATTATAAAAAGAATAAATTAACGTCTCAATTGAAAACATGTGCTGAAGATGACAGGTGAGAGAATAGGATATGCTAGGACCCGTAATGGACAACCCGAAAGGGCTTATAGGTATTGCTGGCCCTGTAATCCATAAAAAGTAAGATATCACATATTACACTAAGGAAACAAGTAGGGGATATCTTAAAATATTACATAAGGAAATATATATAACAAAAAAAAAAAACAACAGAAAACAAACAATAATCTAATGCTTAAAACAACACAACTTAACGGAGACTACCACGATACGGAGAATTGGCCAAGCGACCCAGGGGGGGGGGGAACAACTTTTTTTTTTTTCAAAAATGTCTTGCTGAGGTATAGGATACTATGGCATATTGAGGAAGGCAGAGGTAGGAGAGGAAACTGAAGAAAAAAAGTCAGGAGTAGAGATAGAAATGCAAAATCTAAAGAATAAAGTGAGGAGAGAAAAAAGGACTTGAGGAGTAATTATTAAGAATTGTACTGTTGATACAATGTTTTTTCAGTTGAGATTTAAAAGTATTTTTGGTTTGGAATTGTGGGATGGATTCGGGAAGATCATCCAGGTGTTGCGCCCGTGATTACTGCATAAATGTGCTTTGCAGAGGAAGATTTTGGGAGAGGAAGATGAGTTTGTCAGCTTGTCTGTATTATAGCTGTGGATTTGTCTGGTTGTGGTAAAGTAATTGCAGAAGTTCGGAGGTAAACGATCTGTTGTGATAGTCAAACATGAAGGCGCTGTTTGAGTTGATAAGGTGCTCTAGTTTAAGTGTTTCAGTGAGTGAAATACTGGTAAAGTGTGGAGTTCTTAGGGGGTGAGTTTGTGATAGTGCGATGGCCCATTTCTGTGTGATGTTTGTTGTGAGTCGTGAAGGATAGTTGGAGGCCCAGATGATGTTACAGTAGATAATGTATGGGAGAACTAGTGGTTGTATAGTGATTTTCGTTTACGTATTAGTCATAATTTAATTATGAAGTCTGTTCAAGATAATTTAGTATCACCTTAAGCTAAACTAAATAGGCTTTTAGATGAGTTCTTACTTTGATTGTATCCAGCACATTTAAGTACTCTAATTATTACAAATCATGTCAGATTTCTCTAAATATGAAATGTCTCCACCTTAAGGCAGGCCCCAATTAAAACACATGGCCATATATTTTTATTCATGTATTAAAATGGGTCTAGTAAAACTAAGTTTTTTTTAATCTCAAATCATGGTCTGTAGGCCAAATTGGCTGGATACTTAAAAATTAATATTACTAGACGAAGCAATGCCAACTTCGATGTAAGTCAGCTTAAACAGTACCATATTGCAACATTAAAAAACACACTTCGAACCACAACTGAATGGAATTGCAAACTTTCATGGTTCCTTTCCCATGTCAAATGAGCCATGGAGAGATGGGTATTCAAGTTTTAATCACTTAGCTGTCCTAACAAATAAATCCAGAATTGAGTTCCCCGATAAATCCGGCCAATGGCCCACTGAGAAAAGAACCGAGGACCCTTTGCCTCCATAGGTCGCTGGCTAACTACTAGACCACAACACTTTCTCGGACCCGCTACATTAAAATTCAATCCTGTTAAGGCTATATTTTTTCTGAAAACTGTTATTGTTAGTGGGTAATCCCTAACAGGGCCTTTCTTGTATAGGGGCACCCCTAACAAGGCCTTGTATAGGGGTACCCTAAGATTCACAAACCAGTAAATAACATGAGACCCGGTAAGTCTCAAGCCCCCACTATCCATGGAGGTGGTGTTTTTGGTGAACCTCGCCTAAGTAACCCTAAAACTGAGAGAAATGGCGAGTCTGGGTTTCAAATACAGGTTGCATCAAATTAAGTATAAAATCTGTAGGAAAAATATCAAAAACAGTTGTCATTGATATGTTATTGTTTGATCCGACAAACCATTTTAATGTATTCTTACAAGGGAACCTGAACTGAAAAAGTGCTGTGACCTCCAGGTCCACGGTGCATGCTAAGATCGTCACTTCACGGTCCAGGCCTAGCTCGAAAATTTTGAGGATCAACTACACCGCTAATTTCATGATTAATTGGGTAGGAGATATGATGATCTTCAAGCAGAATGTTAGCTTTAAGGTCAGAGATGTTCCATTGAGGAGAAAATGACGTTTTCATTTTGCCCATTTTGTACAGGAACGAATGGGAGCAGTATTTAGTGGTGTGAAACCCTAACAAGGCCTTGTACATGTACCATGAAATTCCACAGTGTGTGTGTGTGGTAACTTGTGATAAATAAAAAGTTACAAGCCCACATTGAAATGTGGTGGTATATGCATACTGCCTTCAAGCTTGTTAGGGTAAGGTAGCAAGGACAGGTACCCTCTCCCCCTACATCTTCCTCATATAATCCTCTTGACTTTTGGTTTGATTGTGTCTTTTCCAATTTTTTTTTCAAACAGGTGATAGATAAAGACCCATCTAAGTCTCTAGGAGAATTTACAGATGTATCCAAAGTAGAAAAATATGAAATGTCAACAGATGAGTATTCTAAACGAACAGGTGAGACAACATGCATGCTATAGTTTGAGTAACAATTTCTTGGCCATGGCGTATGTGCGTGTTGCATCTTGCATGAACTGCGTCTACGTGCAACCTAGTGGTGCGCCGTTTTGGCGGGAAGGCGGGCGTACCTAGTAACTTGGCCAAGAAATTATTACTCCATAGTGAATAAACTTTGGAGGAATTTATACACAAAAAAATTATTCAGGAGTAATTGTAAAGTTTTGAAAGTTCTTCATGCGTCATTCCTTTCTAGAAAGATTAAAAATTGATTAAAAATTATGAAAAACTTACATTATCCATGAAAATTAAAACATTATCCAGGAGGATTTTTAGGAGGAAGTACAAACAAGCTAAGTAGGGGGAAATAACAATGTCTGATTTCCCAACTTATTTGCAAAGACCCCCCTCATCTATTTTTAAAACTTTGTTGAGAGAGCTACAGGAGCTGGCACTGGTTTACATACATGAGCATATTAAAAAGAAAAAAATCATTTGAAAGTTTTTTAAATTAATTATTCAATTTATTTATGTAATCACGGTGGTTATTTTGGCTTTAACTGGTAGTTTATTATAATGGGTTTCAAAAACCCAATTCAGCAAGCACTATTTTCAAATCCCAGTTCACCATGCCATCAATGATCCAGTTAAAATGAGATTAAACCAGTTCAACTAGATCCAGTTTAGACTTGGTCAAAGTGATTTGATAATTACAAACTGAAACAGGCAAGTGAAACTGTGTAAAAATATGCCCAAAGATAATTTTGAGGTGCGATTCCCCCAAGGCATAAAATTTCATGCATTATGAGACGGCCAGGGATGACATAGTAGCTAGCAAGTAGTCTAGTTGGTCTGTTTGCCGTGAGATTTCAGTTGGTCTTTCATATTTTAGCCAATTATATACTTTTAAACTGTTTAAAGGTGCGTGTTCCAATCGTCTTTGGGACCCGGAAGTAGTATCGATTTTGATGTCAGATGAAAGGTCGTATTTTTCTCATTGTCGTCCTGAAATTTGAGCCCTCAAATCCATTTCATTCCCAAGATATAAACAAAAAAACGCCATTTTAGTGGTTAACCATCAATATTATACATATATACCGTATATACCACAGTATTGAATAGGGCTTTGCAACATGCATTATTGCGTCTACCATCAAAACCGCAAGTTTGTTTCCCACTGTACTTGATGGGGTGTACATGTGCAAGTGCCAGGCTCTCATATCAAGTAGAGAACACAATACACATAAATCGGAACAAGCTCCTTTAAATATGTACAATATTAGTAACAAAAAAGGAGGGAAAAAATGGCAATAAAACAAATATCCAAAACATTTTTTTTATAAAAGTAGCAAATAAATGACCCATTCATAATAGTGTAGTTAGGTGAAAATGACCCATTGTCATATTAAGAGGGTGAAAATGGGACCCATTTTGAGGACACATATGTGCCTACCTTTTTTTACCATATATCCCTGGGATCTATTGTTATGTATATTTTAAATACCAGTCATGTTATGAGCATAATTACTGATTAATTGAATTGTACAGATACTGTTAGAGAATTCAAGAAAAAACAAAAAATGGGACAATTTAGAGAGATTACACCTGAAGAAAAGGCAAAGATGGAAGCAAAGAAGAAACAAATGGAGGAGGAGGAGGAACAGAAAGCACAGAGCATCCAAGTTGGGGAGAGATGTCAGGTTAACAACCCTAAAGTGCCTCCAATTAAAAGGGGAACAGTGATGTATGTAGGTAAGTAATGTCAGGCAGGTGTGAAACTGTTTACAAATGCCTGTAGATGATTTTGATACATAGCACCACCATAAGGCATTTTCATTTAGCCACTAATTTCATGCAATATATACCTTAATGAGAGTCCTTATCCTTCACTTTTAAGCGATTCCTGCATATTGCTATTTTCCAATCTTTTGAGTGGATCACTGATATTTGCTCTAATTAGCTAACCCTAACTGCCTTTTGGTTTCTAGAGAAACCAGAGAGGAAGGGAAGGGGTAAAGGGATAGAAGCTAAAGAAACTTGGACGTCCCTGGCGGGATTCGAACCCGGGGCCTCCGGCCCACCATTCCATATGACCAGGCATGGCAAGCCACGAGGGAGTCGCTGGCCCGGCCAGCGATTTCGTGCCCGTATGAGTGTTGGTGCGATGACATCATTGCATCTTTTCGGACTTAGTGCATTTTCTAGCCTCAGCTCATTGAGTTATATTGGTGTTTTGTGGTGTTAGGGTTATTAATGAGTAATTGTTTAGCCTTTTTAAAATGAGCTCCAAGCATTATTTTGATATGATTTTGCTACCCTAAAGAAGTATATTTGTATAAAGTAGGAGATAAGAAGAATGATGAATCCCCAACACAATGCTATTGATTCCTCAAATTTAGAAAAGGATTAAAATCACCTGGGGAAACTATAAAGAAAATCTAGTATTTTTCTTTTTCTTTTTTTTTTGTGAAAGAACTTAAACTGTGATTCACATTGCAAATCAAAATATCACACCCTAAACACATAATATACAAAGTGAAAAACATTCACTTTTTCTATGATTTTGATACCCTAAACATCACATATACATATCGCCTGATTTGGAAAAATGACTAATTATGCCTTTTTGTACGTCGGCATGACATCCAGTGTCTTGGAATTAGTTCAGATTGCAGGACAGTTTGGACAGATTATGGAAAAGTTGTTGCACTCATCCTTTAAAGACAATATCATTGATTTATCCGAAAGAGTCAAAATATTAGAAATTTGCAGGAATAGCTTAAAAGTGAAGAATAGCCTGTAGAATTCTCATATGTTACCTTTTCCAACTGAAGAATTGACCGAAAACGAAGAAAATGGCAGTTTTCAAAGAAACAAATCTCCATTCAATTACGTGTAATAGTAAGTGTCCGAACGGACACTAATGACTAAAACAGGTTGCTTTTGATCGTATCATTTGCAGGGTATGTTAGGATACTTGTTACAAACATGCAAAAATCTGATTTTTGATGATTTTTTTTGATTTTTCTGATTTAGCAAATCACTGATAGTGCCTTTAATAATCAGAGAGTTAAAAATGGAAGGCAATTTCATGTTATAAAAAAAGTGTAGTGAAGTAATTGGGTATTTATTAGGCCCAAAAAGGTTTGTCTCAAAAGAGCACATGTATAGAGGGTATCCACTTTATTCATATGTGTCCTCTAACAAAAGGTACTTGTTCCCATAAAGTAATCATCATATCAATTCAATGTGTGACCTCCAGTAGAAGTTGAGTTACTGTTAGGTATGACTTACATTTAGCAGGCTATGAAAACATTCAAAGCAGTTCATCTAAGCACTAATTGACAAGTAATATCATGTAAGATCAGATCAGAGATAATGTAAGAATGGTGCATGGCATGGTTTACAGAGTTATAGAAGCACTATTTTGATTGGTTACTCAGAGGACTATCTCATGTTGTGTCCTGTAATGAACCAATCAGACATATTGTATTAGGTGATAGTGCTTGGAGGGGGTTAAAGGGGCACCACCTGATCCTCAGCCTCGACCCCACCTTTTATACCATCAAACCTGAGATTTTGGTACCATTAGAAACCTTGTATTATGATGCTACCAGCTTAAATATTGTTTATGGTAACTGGAAAATTGTTTGTGGAGTACCAATGGACTATTGTAATACACACAACTACTGCTCACATTAAAATGGTTTGCCAGATTCAAATTGAATTTTGGAATTGGAGTTTGTTGGTGATGGCCCTTATAATCAGTTGGGTACCTTTAAACAGAGTTTAGTATAAGGTATTATATGCAACTTTAGAACATGCAAGGCCTCTGTAGCTCTTAAAATTTCACATTTCTTAAATGTTTTTTTATTTAAAAATATGTATGTCAGGAGGTATCAAAGTTGGTGTTCATCATCCACTGTACTCCTGTTCAATGGAGAATTAATCTTATGTCCAAGTGGAGTTTTGTTTTATAGGACACATGCTTTTGTTCTCGATATCCATGGTTTAAGGTTGGATCATCAGCTACGGCTTCGTGCCCAGATCTTGTTGGAATTCTCATGAAATGTTGGTATTGGTGAAAGAAACATCTGTACCAAATTTTAAATTTTTCCAAAAAGGCATTTTGGAGATAGGTCACATAATGCATTTTCAAATTCCCATAGACTTTGTACAGGGACTGATTTTGGCAGTATAGAAAATGGACCAAAATGGGGCAATTTTGTGAAAAACATTTTATTTCATTTCTTTCTCAAGTAATTGATGAGTTATAAGATTGGTGTTTGTTTTTTATGGTTAGAGAAATATCAAATATCCATAGAATTTTTTATTTTTCTGTATGTCATCAAAAACAAAGAACAGGTGGTCGCAACAACACCTTTTTTTGGCTGATTATTTCTAGAAATACTGAAGTTTCCAATTTTCAGAATTTTTCCTAGAAGGAACTACAACTCCCTTGGTGATGAATAAGGTGTCATATGAAAGGAAATCAAATTTAGAAAATTCTCACGTTAGATTTTGCAGATTGAGTGTTTTTATTTGAAATTACAGGTGTTTTTAATTTTCCCTAAATTATTTTTCCCTAAAATCATTTTTCTAAAAAAATAAACACTTTATTTAAAAAACCCAACGTGAGAATTTAGGTATTTTGTTTTATACACATATCCCTGGAGTTTCAGTTCAAAAGCATCTTCCATTTAGGCTGGGAAAAATTATTTAATGAAAAAATTAGGGAATCTTAAAAAAATAAATAAAAACACTAAAACAAATCGTACTGTCTCGAAACTGCAAAAATATGTGGAGGAAAGTTCAATCCTTACCATAGTCAAGTTTGGACTAAATTGATGTACAGGGGATTTGATTTTATGGTCATTTTCTGTAAGACCATTTTATCCGATGATCCTACCTTAAGTGCTCAATGCCCTTCATTGTTTGTATTTGTACATGGGTCATACTATTTCTCGTTCATATGACAAACATGCCAAAACTATAAATAAAACTCCTATATAGCTGAAAATGTTTAATTTGCTTCAGGTTGTTACAAACAGTTTGTTTTGTTTTACAGGTAAAACAGAATTCAAACCTGGATATTGGATAGGAGTAAAGTATGATGAACCAGTGGGAAAAAACGCTGGCAGGTTAGTCATTGCAAGCTTAAAGGTGCATTTCGTGATTTCAGCACCTTCTGTTTTATTCATTGATCAATAGATATCCTTGAGAAAAGCTTATCAAAATTTGAGCTGATCCCGATCTTGCGGTTTTGTGTTATGAGCAATTGCTCATTTCCCATGGTCCCATAGGCTACTGTGGTTTAATTTCTGTCCGTTTACGGACAGAAAATACAAAATTGCGAATTTCTTACAGATACGACCGAATTTGCACGTAAGATTGGGCACACGTGGATTAATAAGGCTAAAAAATAACTGTCGCAGATGATATAAAAATCATAACATTTTTAGGGTAGTCGGGGGGGGGGGGGGGGGGGGGGGGGGGCGAGGCTTTGGATCACGAAAAATGCCCCTTTAAGGCTTAAACAGGCGTACATGTTATATATCTCATAGCCATTCAAAAACAAATGTTACCAAATAAAGTTCTTTTTAACACTCTTATTTATTGAGTAAACCTGTACCTTAAGCTTTTTAAAGCCACCATCGGCGATTTCTTAAAAATATAAACAAATTGCACCCCTACTTGTCATCAAAGTCCATATTTTTACATTGTTGTATTGGAAATTGTTGAAGTAAAGACCCCGGTAAGTGGCTAAGCTGAACACACCAGTCTGTCAAGAAGTGAGGATTTTTATGCATTATTTACAAATACAAATTGTGATCAAACTTTATTTTCAGTTCGAGAAACAGTTGTAAGTTTCGTCTTCAAGACCGCTTTAAAATGATTTAGTGTCCGTTATTCATGAAGAAAAGTCTTAACATTAGCAATGCAGAAACAATATGGGCATTTGAATTTGGACTGATTTTGGCTTTAAATAGTGTGGTAAAGAACAAAATTCACACTATATTTAGAAATAGAAATTCATATTTTCTATGATTTTTCACTACCTGCAGAGCCAGGGTTAGCTGCTATATTTTAGGTGCACATTCAGTTTATTAAACTATTTGGTTAGTATGATTGCATGAGAGTACTTAGTAAATATTACTTTGAATTGTAATTCAAATTAATATTTACTAAAGACACAAAGTGGTGTTGGGGGGCACTTATATTCCAAGGTGGATTCATGCTCGAAGATGTATAAACTTCCCAAAATAAACCCTTAGCACATATTTTGAATTGGTATTAGTACCCTAAATAAGCAAGTAGTTTGGTTTGATTTTGCTACCAAAACATAATTTTTGTAACTGTTTAAGGATGTTCACACATGTACCCTTGTTTTTAAAAAAATACAAAACACATGTTTAATTCAAGCCTAAAATTGCATCTTTTAATATTTGTTTAACACTAAAGATATTATTAAAGATATAAGGTTTCTGTTGTGATTTAAAGTGACAGGAGGAGATTTTTTTAGGATAAGAATTTCTCTCAAATTTCACTGGATCGGTTGTAGACCACCTACCGAGAATGTTTTGAAGGTTTATTGGACCAACAGGTGCAAAAGAAAACCGCAAACCTTGTTTTGAACTTGCCTGCTATCGTAATCGTTCCCCATAGAAAACCATGATTTGACTTTGTCGTGCAGGACAGAAACTACTAAATCATCTTATTACATAAAGACAGCGTATTCGGCTTATTCACTTCAGGTGTGATCTAATTATATTGGTAAGCATTCCAAATATGTTAAAAACTGGGGTTCGAGAAAAAATGGGTGCGCTTCTTCCTGGAAATCTCATGTCTCTTTAAGCTTGCTATGTTCTCTAATATGAGAGCTGAATGCTCAAATGAATCCGTGACCAAGTTTCATTGGAAACAAACTTGGAGTTTGATGATAAAGCATACTGCAAGTACTGTGCTAATATAATATTAATTAAATCTTTATTAAAATCTAAAAAGACCGTACAGATAAATCCAGGATACGGGATAGATGTGTACATCCCATACAGGATAGCACAGATTACACAATTACATAAAAGACATTACTATGTTTAACCATAAAAATGGCAGTTTTTGCTCTAAATTTTTGGAAAGAAATGAAATTGAAGAGGTAAAATGAAGACAGCAATGAGAAAGATCTGTATGGTATAAAAATCTAAGCAACTCATGGGTAAATGGCAATAAAGCCAATCAGAACACACACCCTTAACATATGTCTCACCTGTTACTTTTTCATGCTTCAGCGTCAAAGGAAAGAGATACTTTACCTGTGAACCAAAGTATGGCGGCTTCACCAAGCCTGAATTTGTCACTACGGGTGATTTCCCAGAAGAAGATATAGGGATGGACGATGATGAAATGTAGCCATCCGAATGAATTTACTTGTTTGCTTTGAGGCCAGGGATTGTGCTATGTGAATATATGGACATGCAGGCCCACAGCCAGCTAGAACTTCATACCTGCCAACCTTCCCTGTTCTATAGGAATCATCCTATGGTTTAAACTTTCCAAATTTATCAAATCCTCAAGTCACAATTTTCAAATTTTGAAATTTCAAACAAATCTTGAAATACTTGCCAGAAAAGTCCCTGATAGTTTGTGCAGCCCGCTGAGCTTTTCCTACCGCTTGCCAAAACACTAAAATCAAGTGACTTTCAGGAGACTCTGCCCTGTGTACTCCATTAGAGGCCCAATGGGATCGGAAAAAGACCCACCCTAGGCTTTCATGATGAGGTTTTCACACGACACATACATTCTGATTTTTGGGTTCTCAATGTTGTTAGGTATGACCGTGCATAATACAAAGGCAAATGTAATGATGCAGTAAATGGTTTGGGAGGCCCATTCATGCATTTATGTTGGACCAATTCCTTTTGGGGGGGCACTCTCATGATTATGATTCTGATATTTGAATTCACAACTGCACTGAATGTTGTTTTGCTGTGGAATTTAAATCTAACAGAGTGAGACCATATAGGTGCAAACCTAGACCATCTACAAACGATATGCCACGATGTGTGTCTATTATTTGCAAGTTATTTTGTGCGGCCCCCCTGAAGCTTTTCCTACAGCTTGCAACTAAAATCAAGTGACTTCAGGAACTCGCCCTGTGTACTCCACTTGAGGCCTATAGTGGATCGGACAAGAACCCACCCATAGGGACCTTATTCAGATGAGGTGTTCGCGACACATCCATTCTGATTTTTGGGTCTCAATGTTGTTAGGTATGGCACTTGCCTTATACAAGGCAATGTAATGGATGCAAGTAATGGTTTGGAGGCCAATTCATGCATTTATGTTGGACCAATCCTTGTGGGTGACTCTCATGATTATGAGTCTGATACTTGGAATTCACAACTGCAATGAAGTTGTTTTGCGGTGGAATTTAAATCTAAAAGAGTGAGACCATAGTTGCAAACAAGGACCACTACAAAAGATAGGCCCGAGTGTGTCTATATTTGGAAAGTTATTTTGTGCAGCCCCCCCCCCCAACCTGAAGTTTTCCCCTGACCACTCCAGCACTTGCCCCCAAAAACACTAAAATCAAGTGGATTCACGGAGCACGCTGCCGCGACTGCACTACTCCAACCCGCGAGCATGCCCGATATTGCCCTATAGTGCGACTCCGGCAACCCAATACAGAACCCACCAATAGGGCTTTCATGCTGACGGTGTTCTCACCCGAACACATACCTCCCCACTGTCTATTGTTGGTTCTAATGTTGTTAGGTATGGCACGCCCCATTTATACAACAGGCAAGGACACCTCGGATCCTGCAGTATGGTCCTTAGGAGCCGCCCAATCATGCATTTATGTTCGCGACCAATTCCCTGTCTTGGGGCACTCTCATGATTATTATTCTGATACTTTGAATTCACAACTGCACTGAATGTTGTTTTGCTGTGTATTTAAATCTCACAGAGTGAGACCATATAGTGTGCAAACAGACCATCTACAAACGATATGGCCATCGATGTGGTGTCATTATTTTGCAAGTTCCTAAACTTGGTGCATTTTCATCTCATATCCCTAGAGCCTTCATTTTGTTTTATGGTTTAGTAGATATCTTTGAAAAAAAGGCATTTCTAGAAATTTAAATTGATTCTGATCAATTGCCATTTGGTTTTACACGCAGATGTGGGTTAAACTCAAAGTGCCCCATAGGCCAACTGACTGTGATTTCTATTCCGTTTAGGGACGGAAAATAATCAATTGGCAAATTTCTTGCAGAGACCATAATCCACACTTGCTTGTCGGATCCAGCATGCATAAGATAAAGGTAAGAATGTTCACATTAACAAACTATAGAGGGATCTGTTCATGCAGTATCAAGCTGATAGCACCTGTACAACACTAAAATTACTTCACTGTGTGGTTCAATGGAGAAAAATTGCTAAAATTGATCTAAGAACTTTAAAACTAAATCTAAGAACAAGGGGTTTAAGTTAGTGAGCACCAGGTTTTACAGGGTTGACGCTCCGTAAAGCACAAAGAACATTTTGTGGAGAAATTACAACCTCCTCATACAGTAAAGAACAGGTCAGTTGAGGTCACATACAAAGGTGTACATTGTAGGAATGAAGGTTCATATGTGCAGGTTGAATCATAAAAGTAGGTCTACAAGGTTTAAACTTCTATCTGCACTCACCAAAGTAAAATTCTTCCCAAATTTTCAGAACCTAACTGGTTCCTTCATCGGGGGAGGATGCACTGTGAGGATGACTGAGACTGGCAGTGTTTCTAGAAGTTACTCCAGATCCAGTGTTTAATTCTAGGGAAGTTTCCCTAGACAGTCTCAGTAAACAGTTATAGATGGGAGACAGCTCATATCCCTGTGAGGTGTTGATCTTGGGGTGCTGGTCTCTCCGTATGTGAATTGCTTCACATATCTTTCGCGTGTCACCCCTTTTGTCCTTTTCTAGGATTTTAACGTTGGCCCAGTCAATCTCATGGCCAGGCTTGGCATGAACTGACACTTGAGAACTGGAACTTGGAGCTGTTGACTTATGCTCTTTGAGTCTTATTTTTAGTTTCCGCCCTTTTTCTCCGATGTATACAGAATTACAATCAGAACAAGGAATTTGGTATATCACCCCTGTCTGCTCTTCTTTTTCAGTCCGATCCTTGGGTGCCACGAGGCTCTGCCGAAGGGTTGATAGAGGTCTAAAACTGACTGAGACCCCAAAATTCTGAAAAGCGTGCTGTAGTCTTTCGCTAGTGCCCTTTACATATGGCAGCGTAACATTAGATTTCACCATCTGGGTGTAGGAACTGAAATTCCAGAATGCTGTTTGGAAGGCTTTCTAGCTTTATGGAATGTCCAGGGTTTATAACCACAATTCCCAAGAGCCGACCGTATGTGAGAAATCTCGTCTACTTTGTCATGTGGATCAGTTACAGCAAAGTCCGCACGGTGGAGCAATGTTCTGACCACGCTTATCTTATGTTCGAGAGGATGGTGTGATTCGAAGTTAAGATATTGGTCGGTATGCGTTGGCTTGCGATAAATTGTGACCAGTAACGAACCGTCCTCTGAGCGTCTGACCAATGTATCCAAAAATGGAAGTTGTCCGTCAGCTTCAGCTTCACATGTGAACTTAATATGCTCACTTTGGTGATTGATATGATGTGTGAATTCATCAAAGTGTTCACGCTTGATTACAACAAATGTATCGTCCACATAGCGGAGCCAGACGCGCGGTGGATGTGGTGCAGTTGGATGTGGTCCCATCTATAACTGTTTACTGAGACTGTCTAGGGAAACTTCCCTAGAATTAAACACTGGATCTGGAGTAACTTCTAGAAACACTGCCAGTCTCAGTCATCCTCACAGTGATTTTGAAGCATTTTGGCACAAAGTTTTGTCTGTAACTCAGCTCATACTTGGACTATGTACTTGATTGACCCCTCATTTTAAAGGAAAGGTACATTTCTTTAGTTTTTAGAAACACTAAATTTGGTTGGATATTTCTTTGAAAAATAATACCAATATTTACGTTGGATGTAAAGAATATATTTTGAGCAATTCAAATTGAGATTCAGTGTTTCTAGGCTTGTGATACCAGGTGTAATTTAGAAGTATATAATGCCAGTAACATACTTTATCTTGTTGGAAGCAGAACCATAGTAAATGTTGATGTTTCTGGTGATGTTATACATTATTTTGATATAAGTACAATGAATTGGTGATTTTTTTATTTTGTCAAACCATTTCAACACTGGCCTACACATAATGTTTTAGAGGCAAATAATTTGAAACTAAAAAAAGCAAGGGTTAGCACTTTATTCCACCACCCCTTCAATTGTGCTGGATGCATAGGACAGTACTGCTACTTCAGTCTAACATTACTTATGGAACATGGGTAACAAGTACCCTTAAATTAAGCAGGCAATACAACTGTGAGTAAAGAAAAAGCCTAGAGTAAATATCAGGCTTTTCAATATCGCAAATTAAGATCGTGCAATTATAACAATGTGTAGTGGATGTCAAGAAACTAGGCACTAATTTATATACATGTTAAGCAAACAAATGCTACTTCGTCTGTACACAAACATTGTCCTTGCTACATACGTTCATTGTAAGGGTGAAAACCCCTAACTGTTCCCAATTCGCCCCAGCCTCAAAGCGGGCCATGTTAGGAGCATCTGTATCATGGATACATGCCACCCCGAATCGGCTTACACACAGCTCAACTAATCCTGACACCAAGCATACATTGTTATAATTTCCTCAAACTTTATGATGGTGTTGCTTATGTATATGATGGTGTGTATGTGTGTATGTGTCAGTGCAACAATTGGTTGATCATTGTCTGATAATGGCCACATCAAGAAAAAGCTCACAAATTTAGTTAAATATGTTGGCCTCTATATGGTGATAGTCCCAATCAAAGGGATGGTCGAACCCATCAAATCTTCCTGGCTGTAGACACGTAAAGTGAAATATCAGAAGTAACTTTTTTCATAGAAATCAAGAATAGCAACTGTAGATAATTTAACCCAAAAAAACTGCTGTCGTATTCAATGGGGTGAAGCATTAAATTGCACAGAAGTTGACTGTTGTGCTTGCTTCAATGTGACAAACTAAATAATATTTGTTATTATTGTTATTGTTAGAGGTCATCTAACAATTAGAGTACTATTAAAGTGTGAAAAATGAATCTAATAATGATACAACTAAAGGGTGTCCCAAAAAAGACTTTATACCCCTAAAAAGCACCTCCAATTTCAAGTCTTTATTAAACATTTATGCAAATTATTTTTACTTATTGTGAAAGTATTATTCATTAGCTTTTCAATACAGAAATCCCCATTTGATTTGGATCCAAAATGATGGATTGTGACCATTGTAGTAAAAGCCACTGTTTTGTTTCACTTGTAGAACTGGGGAGTTTTAGTGTACACACTACACAATATTGGTGATTGTATGGTGTACTCATGCTCTTTAATTTTTTTATGAAACCTGCATTGAAAATAAATTCTCACATTGCAAATATGCTGCAACATAATCACACTTAACTCTCTAAATGTAAAAGAGTGAAAATCACTCTTTCAAGGACCAGTCTTTGTTGGAGTTAAATTTTACTCTTTAAAGAGTGATTTTTGTTTATGATTACTCTTCATTGAATTGTCACTTTCATAAGAGTGAAGAATTGACAGCATTCACTCTCAAAAGAGGGAAATTTAACTCTAACAAAGACTGGTCCCTAGAGTCACTCTTTGAAAGAGTGATTTTCATTCTTTTACAATTTAGAGAGTATAACAAAACATTCAACAGGACACCATGCAGAATCAACCTGTTTATAATGATCAAAACTTTGGTCATGTAAAGTGTTTGAAATCTGTTATGCATATGACAAAAAACAGAGGTTCTATTCAATTGGCCACAATTCAGTAATTTCGGACCCGAATCAAACGGGGATTTCTGTATTGAAAAGCTAATGAATAATGATTTCACAATATGTAAAATAATTTGCATAAATGTGTAATAAAGATCTGAAATTGGGGGTGCTTTTAGGGTAAATGTTTTTTTTGGACACCCTGTATAAAATTTTATATACATATACAATAGTGAATTATAAAAAAGTAAACAGGTAATTTGGTGCATATACATGTAGTATACATCATGTGTGTATATTTGTGTAATGGTACAGAGATATACTTGTAAAATGTCTATTTCACAAGACACAAGTAAATGGGGAATAAACCTCAATAGTTAAGTATTAAAGGTTTGTTCTTTTAAGAAAACTTTGATCTTAATGGCTCGGGATACATCGGAATAAAACTTAAGAGTGGATTATTGAAGGTTTATTCTGTAAAGACAATAGCTTAATCCTAATTGCAATGAATTCTGTAAAAACAATCGCTTAATGACTAGGCCTTAAAAATATTTGCTGCAACACAGGAAAAATCTTAGGATCGGTTGGTCGGATTTTTTTTTTTTTTTGAGATGAGCTTTACACACAGTTTTACTTTAAAATGAATACAACATGCTACTAAGCTTTTTTCCATGACATTGCAAAGATCTTTTATTTTACTTGTTGTAGTTGTTTTGTTGTAAATGAAAATCATGGGTCGGTCAGCTGCTTTTTATTATCCCCCTGGCTTGAAAAGCAGAGGGGGATATTTGTGAGGGCGGGCATGTCCGTATGTATGTGTGTTCCAATTTGGTTAGCTTTTCTAACCAAGGTTAGGTTTCGTTTTTCAGGTCTCCTTCGAAAAGTTGGTTAAGGTGCAATAGGGGTTTCCTCATATGAGCATGATGTCAAAGGTCATGGACCAAGGTCAGAGGTCATCTGAGGTCATGTTCCATACTGCCAACTTGCCAGGGGGATGACGCAAGTTTACTTGCAGTATTTTTTTATTTTGTGCTAATTTGCATGATTTTTCATGTTACAGCAAATATTTTTTTCTTGCCCTATTGATAAAATAGCCATCAGGATAAACCTCGATAGTGGATTAGAGATTATTCCATGAAAACATGTTTAATTCTGATAAATACAATATTTATATCCTGATGACTAGGGATGAAAACAATAGTTTAATCCTAATGGATACTGCCAATAACCCCAGACATCACCTCCACCCCAATGATGAGATTGAAAGCCATGTTGAGTTGAGGTAAAGCATGGCATTTGGGATATGTGTATTTAAAATATTTTGCTTTAGATTATGAATTTAAAGGCACTATCAGTGATTTGCTAAATCAGAAATCTAAAAAAAAATCATCAAAAATCTGATTTTTGCATGTCTGTAACAAGTATAGCTATGCTAACATACCGTTTAAGTGCCAAGTCAGAAAGCAACTTAAGAAGGACAGAATCGGATATTTCGGTCATTATGTCATAAGGACCACTTACTACAACAATAAAACTGAATGGAGATACAAACAGCTGTAAACACTGATGTTTTCATTTTTTTCCTGTTATTTTTCAGTTGGCAAACTAATTTATGGGAATTTCTACTGGAAGTGGCCTTCCACTTTAGATATTATGCAAATTTCACATATTTTGACTCTAGTTAATCACTGATGTGGATTTAAGACAGGTTTGTTCATATAACTATGCATCGTGTACCAGATGACATTTACCCACCTACCCACAATTTTGACCCACCTCCTCTTCCCACTCATTCCACTGACTCCCTTAAATGTTTTTACTAATTTTTTAAATCTATTTTTAATAATGTATGTGTTGCAACTGTGTAATTTCAAAAATAAGAGAACAGGTTGACATAAAAATGCTTTCGTAGGTTTGGTTGTCTGTATAGTTTTTACAATGCATTTTAGCTCTTTGTGTACCAAACCTTATGAAAATATCAACAGGTTTTATATGTTGTAATTTATACATCTGTATAATTACAGAGAATACTTGCTGTTAATTTATGCATTATGAAACCTGAAAACAGGTTTTGATAAAGACAAAAATTATCTTAAAATTGTGATGATTGTAATTTGTCCTTTATAAAGGACATTCCAGCAAGCATAATGTTTATGATGGACACTTTTTGTATGATTTTAAAGCTTAATTTATCTTTAATAAACGTGTGAACATCTAGTGCCCGTCCTTGCACATGCAAAACTCTTTTTTTTTTAACCCAAGAGAAAATATATCTTGTCTGTGAGGATTACCTTCACCCAAAATATTATTGGTTATTCTTTGGGCTAAAATGTTGTTATAACATGGTCAACTTTGATATTCGACTAAAAGGTTCATAGAAAAAGCTCTAAGGAATTAAACTGGCAAAAAATTCGAATCAATATATATGATAATAACGTGAATCAGTGGTGCGTCTATTCCATTAGCGAATGAAATGAACACATCAGATTTTCGTGCTGTATATGAAAATAAATATTATCTTACTAACAGTTTGTCAATATATGCCATAATAATGATACTGTAAATATCCTTTTATGTCCAAAAGGTGGCTACATCTGTCATCGAGTGGGTTCACGGTCAATCAACATTTGTTTCAGTCTGTTTCATTTCTCATAGGGAGTTGTCAGTGTTACTGCGGTAATTGTCAATTGCATAGAAAAGTTAATTTAAAAGGTAGAGTTGTCATTATTTATGTTCAGCTTTGAATCAAATCAAAACCTGGAATGGTCAATGGTGTGGCATGTTCACAGAGCTTCCGGGATGATGAAACTGTTTTAGAATTGCACAGTTTGACCCCTTAGCACTTCTTGCATTTTATACAGCATTTGTTGTGTGTGTGTTTGTTTTTTTTATGTTTGTGTGTGTTTGTATAAACAAGGTACAAATCATGCTAAAGGGTGTCATAAAATCAAGTGTAACATTATTTGAAATGATCTTCGCAAAAGGGACAATTATATGATTGTATAATTTGATTGTATGATAATTTATATACTTATACGAGAAGAAACAGATATTTGTGTAACATAAAAATCATTTCAGCCAATACAAGTTCATCTACTGGTGGTGTACAGTAACTCTGTAAGCCTGACACCATAAATTGTAGATGTTAAGTTACACATTGTAAATGTTACGTTGCTGTAGATACTCCTTCAAAATCTTGCTCCTTACCTACAAAGCACTCAATGGACTAGCTTGCACGTCTTGCTGATTTAATCACGCTGTACACCCCAAATCGTTTTCTTCGCTCGTCTTCTCATACTTGCTTCATACTCCGAAATGGAACCTATCCACATATGGCCGCCGATCTTTCTCCTCAGCAGCTCCAGTGCTTTGGAACGCGCTTCCACTCCATATCAAGATGTCACCAAATGTGAACAATTTCAAGAGTCAGCTTAAAACTTATCTCTTTGAGAGAGCTTTATTCTTTGTGACTATCATAACGCCACTGAACATTGTTTTTTTCTTTGGATATTTGGCGCTCTATAAATTTGTTTGAACGTTGAACATAGGTTCGTACATTTGTGTAAATCCAAAATCACAGTTGAAGATCAGTCTTTCTTGGTGAGCTTGATCGTTTGGAAGTTCCTAAGGTTTGCAGGATTTATGAAAATTGGAAGATATTCTACAGGTGTTGCCAAAAGGCCACCACTCATTGCATCATTCAGAATGACATCAATCTTGTGTGAGTGTACACTGTGACTCCATACTGGTGCAGCGTATTCAGTATGCCAAAGCAAGAGTCTATTATGTAAAATGTCGAAAGATTAACCCCATCCAGTTCCTGGAAGCCTTGTGAGGAGATTGCCACAAGACTGCGTCTTGGCAGCGACTACCTTGGTATGTTGATGGAAAGTAAGGCTGGGGTCCAGAGTTATTTTAAGTTCCTCTTTTTGGGCATCAATTTGCAAGGTGAAAAACATAACTGGGGTGCTGAGTTTTAGCATCGGTGGAAGAATTAGCTTACAGTGATTAGGTCTTTCTGCATCACTGTTTTCCAAGACCTCAAGGAATCAGCAGCTTTCCAAGTGCCGTAATGTCTGCGTGTTACTGCCGAACAGTCACCTGTTTAGCATATCTGACACGTAAATGTTGAAAATAACTGGGTCCAAGGACAAGACAGAATCTTGTGGAACACCATTCCAAAGTTTGGCGCTTTCGCTGCTGCATTACCCATTTTATGTCTCCAGGACGAAAAGCCTGTTGGATGAGCAGGATTATTACCTTGACAAGCCTGATAAGATTTTGAGTATCTTGAGGTAGAGACTCGATGCCAGACTATCAGACGTAACATTTAGAGCTATGAACGACTGGCTCCAACTCCTCTTCTTTCTGGAAGGCTTTTCGATGTCATTACTAGTCTTGCATAATCCTGATCAGTTGTTGATGTTAACCTCTTCGAAATCCACCTTGGGTGCGGGGGAAATTTGCCTCGACCGTATCATTGATCCTCCTGCCGAGTATCCGTCTCCCAAGCAGCTATATGGATGTGAGATAGCAGCGAGATAAGTCTAACTCTTGGGCCTATTTGCTGGTTTCATATGCTGGCTTCTTCAAAGTCTTCATCTTGAAGGGAGTATTACTATCCCAAGCAAGGATGAAAGGAAGAGTTGAGAGCCATCGCACAGCTTTGGGTGCCATATTCTTCAGAATTCTGTATGAATGTTGTCGTTGCCAGGAGCTTTCTTCCCATTCTTGGAGGACTTTAAATTTGCGTCGGTGATCTCGACCATATGTGAATAGTTGGGACATTGTGCTTGACGGTGGAGAGAAGCGGTTTTAATTTCTTGCAATTGACGCACGAGCATGGGCTTTGCCTGTGGTCTTGCCACTTTTCCGTGTTGACAAATTTCTGAACGATGGAATTTTGCCAGAGACAGGACTGGAATGTTTAGAGCGCTTGATGTAGCCAAGAGCAGAAGTCATAGTATGCATCGTTGATGTTAGAGGACAGAATAATTGGGGTCCTTATTAAGGAGTTTCGGTTACCTCCCACTACGAAAAGGGTTTGACACCTTTGGTAGGTAGTATGGACCCTCTACATCAATGCCTAGGTAGGTAGTACTCCTCAAATTTGTGGGAAATCACTTTTTCAATAGAGGCCCATTTACGTTTGACACAGGGGTCAAACTTGTTAAATGCCGCCAATCATGTTGAATGTGGCCATATTTGTCCATCTAATCATAAGGATTCCAAAAATGTATAGTTGTGTACCACCTACGACCATTGGTTTTTGGGAGTTATAAGTACAATGGCTAAAATGGTAAAAAGTCAATTTTCATTTTGGTTTACATGGGTCAACATTAAAAGTTTTAAATCTAATTATACTTTATAATACTGCAAGTTATTTCCTGAGGTTAGAGGACTCATAAAAGGTAAAGTTGGTATTATGTTAAATGCTTACTTACAGAGATAAGGGTCAAAGAATTTCACACCAAAATTGGGTATGGTACCTAGACCTATGTTGCCATAACATGTAACTCTGGCATTGCAGATGGTACAAACTATTTCTGATTTTGACTCATTATCATAGATAACAACTTCTCTCATTTTGCCGCGGGGGGGGGGTCGAGCCAGAAATTGGAGCAACTTCCGATTTTGACCCCTGTATAACAAATAAAATTGACCTTTTTTACCATTTTCGCCATTTTTTTAACCCTATAACTCCAAACCAATTGGTCATAGGTTGGTACAAACTATACATTTTTGGAATCCTTATACTAGACGACAGTAATATGGCATGCATTCAACATGATTGGAGCATTTTACAATTTGGGGTTAGATTTGTTAGCTTGCATTGACGGTTTTGGGGTTGGTCACTAAATCCCTATCATTCAGTCTAATCGACATCAGTGTTTTCGCTTTGAGTGACTGTGGCGATCAATAACTCGCGCGCTCTTTAATATTAACTCATACATGCCCATACGAACACACACTTCGTTGAATGAACACCACGAGTTGTACTTAGTTGGGGGTCATTTGGGGACTTCCGTGACCGTGGAGAGCGAGCATTTCTCAGGTGGATTTGTCTTCCTATAAGGGGTATTGAACAAATTTAATCGGTGATGCCCCTCGTGAAAGGTGGGCGGGGAATCCATAAGGGGGGGGTGAAATTCATAATACAGGGGTCAAAAATGAAAAACATGGCGTTGGATTGCTGTATAAAAGGTCACGGCGGAGAGGTGGTGTTTTCTCCTTGTTACAGGATTAAAGTTAGTGTTGTACGAACCTACAGGTAATGGTTACCGAGTATAGACAAACATTGCGGCAAATCTGATCAAAGGTCATCGCCAAAGAATTAAAAATCTTTAATATTGCAGGCCGATTTCCTTAAAATGGTCTCAAAATTGGTTAACCTGTTCCACAGTAATTATGCACAAAAGTATTTGACACTCATTTGTTTGTTATCGAGATTACAAACGGAGGTGCGGAGGCTGCGGGTCCATTGACCTTATGATCTCCGAATTTTAAAAATATGTTAAACGGTGCAAAATGTTTTGTTGCAGTCTCTGAGGAAAGATGAAAGAGACCATTTGGAGCCCCGTGTTGAAGATTGTGAATCCATTTTAAGATTTAACCTTCGGGATGACCTTTGACAGTTTACGAATTTTGTGTATATCTTCCCATAAACATAAATTTATCAGTAGTACAGAACTATACTTTGTTAATCCTTGTAAACAAGACGAACACTTTGGTTACCTTTTTGCAGCATCCAAGCATTTTCATTTTTGGACATGTAGTATCTCTCTGGGGGGCGCTCTTCTATCCCCCCCCCCCTCCCTCCCTCCTCCTGGATTCCGCCCACACTATTCACAAGGGGCGCCCCCGCTAAATTTGTTCATAGAAGACAAATCCACCGAGAATGATACTCTATTCTCCACGGTCACGGAATTGCTCCGAATGACCCAACATACTGCTTACTCTATTTGGCGAAACGAAACAGAACTCACCATGGTTACCTCTTTATTCTGTTATGCACGTTCTGCATGCATGGCGGAATAAAAGCGTGTAATTCAATGTGATTCCCGTTTCGTGGGTCGGCAAAATACAGTAAGCCCAACTGTACTATTACATACATCAAAGCTGGTTTTAACCTTAAGAATGACGGTCGCTCTTCAGGTGATGAGGCATTTGCCTCATCCCAGTCGCATTGAAGTGTCCTGGATACGATACCTCTCAGCATGAATAGAATCGTCCAAGCGACACGAATAAAAATCCCACTATAGTAGCAGCGATTTGTCGTGAGCCGTGCAGTATCAGAAAACCCATGCATTATCTATGACCGTGGGTTGTATTTTCTAAATGACCGTGCACTATTTGATATGGCACTAAAGTATTTGGGGTGAAAAATAAATCCACGCCGAAAAACCTAGCACGAGTGAGTAAGAACAAAATTTCGGGCACATCAACAAGAACGTACCAGAACATTTAAACCCCACGAGGCTATCTAGAAAAATTAAAAGTTCAGAGGTTTCCCAATTTTCTCCCCAACTCCAAGAAGTACCAGCTCTAATTTTTGGATAGACAAAAATTGTTTTGTGTTTTATCAAATGTAGCTGTCACCTTTATTACCACAAGACAGGCTAAGCTTCGTCATTTAATTAATATGGCTATTAATCTTTCAGCTCATCCCAGCACCTAGGAAATAGAAACGGCTACATAATCACCAACTTTGTGGCTACCTGGCTCCAAACACTACAAACGATTTGCAAAGATTACAGACAGCTTCAAACGGTTTCACGGTAGCCGTTTTGGCTTTTTTACTATGAAACCATACATGATGTAATCATATCAAGGTTTTGGTGACAACTTGTGAAACCATTTTGTAGCCAGTGAATATTGCCCATTTGACTCTGCAAATTGCTGACAGGTCAAGATCAATAATCTTGTTTGTCTATGTAGAGTGGAAAGCTTGTATATCAAATAACAGGTATCTTGCCAACACTTGATAAACAGGCGTGTGCTATGGGAAATGTGGTATTTGAATTGCCCACAAGAATCTCGTCCCTACAGCTCTCAGCTTTACATTAAAATCTTTGTAATGTGTATAGAGTAGCGTGTGTGGGTATGGTGTCTTCTTGTGGGTGCGCTCTTGGGTTGCACATGCGGACATGGGTTGGTATGTGAATGTCATGCTGGCTGCATATAGACCTTAAATCCTAAATAGTTATATTACCCATTTAAAGGGATTAGCAGCGATTTTTGCTAATTCAAAACATCGAAAAAAATCATCAAAATTCATATTTTTGAGTATCTGTTACTGGCATTGGATATGCAAAAACTAACCTGTAGTGGTTGGCTTGTAATCCGTGTAATAAAGACGCAAGGCAGTACTTTTATTGATCTTTAATTTACTAACGTGCGTATAAAATTCCGAATGAGTCCTAAAAGCCTTTATTGGTGAATATCCCAAATTTTAAGCGTGATATTGTGCAACCATTGATCACTACATTTTGATCTCAAACACAAACATTAGTAACTTTGTAATTTCCGATGGGCTAGTTGTAAAACCACAATCAACCAACTGTTTATTGTAGATTTTAACTCATCGCTGTATGTCTCTTGCGGGAGACGGTTGACAAATTTCCTCCGTCAAAAACTGTCATTTGTTTTCACTATTTGGGTGGTTTGTTTCTATAATATCAAAGTCTCATTTTTATAGGATTGTATCCAACATCTAATCCTGATTTAAGTTAAAACAAATTTCATTTCCACATCTTCGATTGCCGCGCAATATCGCTGCTAATCCCTTTAAAATTATGTATAAATTTTTAGTTTTTTTTTTCTGTCTTTATGTTTGGTCAATTGTATGTAATTTTGTGTACTGGAAATGGTGTTTCAAAAGTGGGTTCAAATAACAAACCAGGTATACTTATTGTGTTCACAGCCTTGACATAATAAATCGATGAGATAGATGTTACTAATTAATCCTCAACCTGTTTTTATGTTAATTGGATTTCAAGAAAATACCCCACTTGTTAATAATTTACACTGCTTTGGGAATACTGTTTTTATTCACTAATAGATACTGGGTACGGGAAAGTTAATTGATTTTGAAATGGTGTCTCATGCTGGGTTGTTTTAAAGCTCTTAAAAAATGTGTTGGTCAAGCTTGTGGTCAGATGCCAATTACCTTGAAAGGCCATACCTTACCACACTGCCACTTCAAGTTGTTCTGTGTGAGCTTAATTATGACCTTGTTCTTTTCAATGCTCTCTGCAATCCAATTTCATGTTTCAAAACTGACTATAAATGCATTATAGTAAATTTCAAAATACATTTAACGTACATGCACTTACTCTCAGGCATGGAGTAAATACTTACCTACCCTGAATAAGCAGGCCAAGGAGGTATCAATAGGGTACTATGATCCTCCTTGGCCAGGCCTATAGTTCTATTTATGCACATGTACAACGTGTACTAATTAAATAAAGCCAATTTATTTTGTGTACAAAGTCGCGGTTTCAATTATCACTTTGACTTTTTTTGCATTGTGGTTAAATTTATGGTTGCTGTTCATCTACGGTCTGTTCAATTCCTTAGATACTGGCTGTTTTTAATTATTTTTCAAAAATACGCATTTTATAAACTCCCAAACAGAAAGTGTTAGATATCTTGACCCAAGACTTTTTTACATTATAAAAGGCCATGGCACGTTTTGAACCTTCATCTATTGAAATCCTGGGTATTTCACACCCTCGGTTTTGAAAATGAGCGAAAAGAGAATTTGGTAACCATTAATAATTACGTTTCGTGGAAGGTTCCATTGACTCCACTTTGTATGTAGTAAGGTTGTTGGAGATTATTGCACGATCAATATTGGTCCTGACGCCACTGGAAGAATGTCACTGTGTTCAAAACAGATCAAATCCGCACCGTTGTTATTTTCACGTGGAAATTTTTGCAATACAAAGAGATGATATTCAAGGATCACCGGCATTAACTGAATGACGGGTCCATTACAGTAGAGATGGGTATATTCTTTTGTTCATAACCAATGAATAAAACAGACTATTAAAAGTATCGGGTATTTCAAACCGATGCGTTGTATAATACCCTTTGCAACAAACACGCCTGGAATCAAAGCAAGGTCCACGAATCAATAATTTTTCGTATTTTGAAGCTCCCCTATTCAATGAATGGCCTGCCATTAAAGTTTCAGAGTCAAAAGTCCAATATTCACCTGGACCCAGTTTGTTGTCGTTTGTCCAATAAAATCAGTGTAAATTGAATAAAAATCGAAAGAAGAAATATGTTGGTTTTCAAGTTGGAACGCAATGATCTTTTTGGTCCAAGATTAATAAGCAACTTTTCTTTCATTTCGTGATTTTTCGAAAGCAGTATATTTTTGGAAATAATTAATTAAAACCGGACATCTAAGTAATTGAAACAGACAAAATAGAGTAAAATACATAAGAAAATTATGTTAACATATTTTTGAGGGTTTTTAATTTTTAGGCACAGATTTCTCTACAAATGTGTGAAAATAAAACACCACTAAAATTTTAGCTTTCATTGACAATACCCTTGCACGTCACAACCACATCCCACTTGAAGCATGCAAGGCAACCCTTTTAATAACCAGGTACAAGGGTGAAGAGCCTGATTGTGTGTACAAACATGGTGGATGGTTTAAAAGCATTTGTTGCTCTTCTATCAGGTAACAGACTTGAAGTTTATGGTGGTCACTAATTTGTCCTGACTATGAAGTTTACTGCTTACAGTGGGATTCTCCCCCGATTCGATTACCTGGGTCATTCCATTAGCAATAAGCTTAGGTTCACACCATGTAATGACAAAATATTTGGAAGTAGTATATTAATTTGCACATTGCACTTTTCAAGTGCTGGCATATACTCAAATCACACAATACAGTATTAAGTCCAATGAGATATCATACAGACACAAGTATTAAAAGAGGCTTTCTTTATATAGGTTTACCATCTGGGTTCCTTGTTTATTAGTATTAGATGGTGAAGTACCAATCCAAATAGTATTTTAGGGCAGGCGGAAGACAAGGAAGCAAATTGAAAGTGGTTGCGGCGGGCGGGATAATGTGTGTCGGCGTGCAGTCCTGGATATTCTATGAGATTTGGCCCGAAATATGCTCCGGGGGATTTATATGGTTCCCCCTCCGCGCGAAGAGCGGAACCATTGCAATGTTCGCTTTTTAAAAACAAACATTTTACTATGCAAATTTGATACAAAAATTGAAATAATGCTTATAGGTATGAAAACGGTTTTAAAAAGTAAAACATAGTTTGTGATGGGTTAAGTTTGGTGTGAATTAAGCATAAAGTGGGTATGTAATGAAGCTGTCCAGGGGGTGGGGCGGGAGGGGGTGTTCCCCATCCGCGCAGAGCGCGGGGGGAAAAACCTTGCCATATTCGCTTTCCAAAACACACTGCCCATGCAATTTGATAGAAACCAACTTGAAATTGGAACGTGGTTCACTTTACATGGTATAGAAATTGTATTTTAATGCTACAGTGTGGGTCCAAAAAGTTTACATTTTTCTTATGCAAATTCCCAAATGTGGCTAGACATAAAAAATTATTTGAGGATATTTATGAACTACATAATTTTGTTGGAACATGTGAAAACCGCGTTTGATGAAAAACGAAGCTGAAATGAAAAATGGCCGCCATCTGGAGGAAGAAAAAAGGTTGAAAACTTTGCACACACTTTAGACTATGGCACTTAGTTGGCGATCATTATAGCAAGTTTGATACACTCAAACATTGAAATAAACGACCCCGTCACGGGGAACTTGGTATTTATTAACTCTTTGTAAAAAGAACTTTTACTCAGTTGTAAATTGTTTTTTTTAGAGCTAAAACACTGAGATACAGCTTTCAAAAGTGTATGATCAAGGGGGACTGACAAAACTTTGCAACACACTTTAGTCTATGGCACTTAGTTGGCGCTCATTATAGCAAAGTTTGGATACACTCAAACAGTGACTAACACAAACCATCACGGGACTGTGTATTTATTAACTTTTCTGTAAAAAAAAACTTTTCCTCGTTGTAACAATTGGCTTATTTCTGTAGCGCTAAACACTGAGCTACAGCTTTCAAAAGTGAGGATCGAGGACTGACAAGAAAGAATGCAAGCCTTTTTTAATTGAAAATTTTCAAATTGAAATCAACCGAAATCAACTTAATTATTTGTAATGGACATAATGTTTGAGAGTGTATTAAAAGTGATCAAGGTACGGTACGTCTCTTGGTTCTTCAGTGTCATGATGAAATATTCTCTCATTCATTTCAAAGGTTCAAACCACCTCACACCAAACTGAAGGTGGTCAGTTCATAGTTTGTTATTGAGTAGGTATAGGTGCAACGCAAGGGTATGCTGTTAACCACGAATTGCCCCATAGAATTACGTGTGTGCAAAAGTGGTTTTTTACTATTTTCTCTACACAACCGCCATGGTTATTTGAAGCCCTATTTTCAACGTATTTTCACCAGGTTCTAACAAGATATTGTAGGTATGAATGTCTTCAAACGTTGGTAAATTGTTTTCTACCACTACTTTTGAGAAATTAATTTTAAGACAAAAAAAAGTTGTATAAAACTTTTTTGGACCCACCTCGGTAGGTTGTCCAATGGTTTTTGAAAAAGTAAAAACTAAAATCTATAATCGATGGGTTTAAGTTTGGTTTGAACTAAGATAAAGGTTCAGGACATTTCGTATATAAAGTGTTTATGGTGGTGTCCCCTCCGCGAAAAAGGGCGGAACCTTTGCGATTTTCGCTTTCCAAAACACATTTTCCCATTCAAATTTGATTAGCAACCAATTTGAATAAATGCTTATGGGTATGACCGGAGAATTGTAAGGAAGACAACGGTTTTTTATTATAAGTAGATTAATATTATTTGTGTTGTATTTTAGTTGTATGGTTTTGTTAGGACATTTTTTGTTATATGACTTAACTGTGATGCAATTTTAGTATGTGGTACAATTGGATTTATTTGTATGCGCTGACTGGCTTGATCGAGCTGCCTTTTGGGTTTTGGGGAGTGCAGGCAAGAGTGCGGACAACCCTTGCAATGTTCACTTTCAATAAACTTTTTCTCATGCACAATTTGATGGCTAAATCTAAATGGTAGTACTTTTTATATATGCTTTATGTATTCGCCCACCGTTTTGCAAATTTATGTGATTCTATGATCAATATTGTTTTGTGTTTTATGTTTTTTGCCTGAGGTGTGTTAGTGTGGTATTCCCGCAATGCAATTTTTCCATGTGCCTGCGTAAGCGATGCTGGGTGTGGGTGCGGGCGCATGGAGTATAGTTTCAAGGCATATTTGTCCCGCAGAACGAAGTTGGGAGGGGACTATAAAATCGGCTCCGTCCGTATGTCCGTATGTATGTCCCTATGTCCGTGTGTGCTAAAAATGTTAAACCCTGGAACATTTGAGCATATTCTTTTTTTCTGGAGTGAGCTGAGTAGCCAAAACTTTGGGATATGTAGGAGGGGAACCACCCGCATCACCAGGTATTTAAAATCACACGGGTCATCACCTGGGTCTTGTCAGGGGTAGGGTAGGGGAAACAAGGTAAAGGGAAAAAAAGGTCATCATTGCAAGGAAAATGTAACATTTGGCCATATTGTTTACCAATTTATCGGGAGTTCCGTAGAGCTTATGATGATGTTACTTGGTGGGAAAGAAAAGTGGGTTGATGAGTTCGATCTCGATTAGAATGTTGGGTGTAACATACGGGAACTAAGTATATTAATTGCATAATTATGAAAAATTTCCCACAAGGATGTTACAAGTTTTCTGGAGTTCTGCAAGGCGTATAATGATGGACTTGGTGGAAGTAAACGGACTGAGGAGTTCTCAGGACCTGATTAGATTTTTGGGCGTATCTCGGACAAAAATTATGAAATTTGCAAATGGCTCATTAATATGCAAAAATCAGCGTATTGCTAGGTGGGAGCAAACAAAGTATACCACAAACAAAGGTATTTATTCTTGTTGTAGTATCCTGGTTTCATGAAAAGCGATTTTAGTTGTGGTTATGTCGCCAACGTGGGTCAGTCGTTTGGGTTGCAGCGTTGACATTTCTATGGAAAATATGAAAAGACGTAACATTTGGTGTCAATCTACTTTCCAGGTCTCGTATGGGTACCAAATTAAATGTGGCTCACAGTTTTTTCAAAAATAGTTGGATTGCCACTTGAATAAATTATCATATTCTTACTAAATTTAGTGCATTTAGGGATTTTTGCATTGATGCATGTTAGATTTCTTGAGTCACTTTGCCTGTCCAAAGGCTGTTGGAAAAGCTTCAAATACTAAATAAATAGCATTTCTTGACCTCATTAGATTTTGGGTGTAAAATATTCCACCTGTCCAGTTTAGACTTGCAATTGTTTAATTAAGGTGGTCTAGTGGTCCCAACTTTGAGTGCTGGCCAGGCAGAATTAAGGGGGTGGTTATGATGTAGTTTCAATTGTCACAGCTAGTGATCGTGAGTTTACGCATCGCGTAATTAAGAGTTAGCCTTGTTTCGACTTAATTAACTTGATAGACACCAATTTAAAAATTGCAGTTAATTATAAAAATAATATTCTAGACCGACTTTGAGCGACGGTCTGAAATAGATAAACCTAACTGGTGAGGTAAGGTAATTTTTTAATGAAGTAAGTCAAAGTTGGTGCAGGGGCCGTTTCTCAGCATGCGTTTAAATAAAAGATATAGTACAGCTTTGGTTCGGCAACGTTAAATGACAAATGTGTCGTCATTATCATCTGGATAAGCCCTACATTAAAATAGGTCTATAATTTTTACTTTTTTTTAAAAAAAAAAAAAAAAAAGGAACAAATTTTGAAAAATGGGTTATATAGAGTATTTTACAAAGTAAACGGCAATTTGTTTCTGTTTTCCACGGTTGCAAGTTTTTAACCATCTTATAAGGTGAGTGGGTACAAGTTTTTTTTTTTTTTTACTTAGAAAGGGGGACAGTTTTTTTTGGATCTCGTTTTTTTTTTTAATTTTGGGGGTGGGTGATTTAAAAAAAATACCCCCCCCACCCTGGAAGTCCCTAGCGCCCGGGAAAATTGTGTTTTCTAGAGGGGCTCTCGTGGTAAGTGTTCATGGAGTGTTCATATATCAAGCGACGCAAGGGTTGTGGTAATGGTGATGTCCCCCTCTCCGCGCGAAGCACGAAACCATTGACAATGACTCGCTGTCCCAAAACGCATTTTCTCACGCAAATGTGATCAAAACAATTTGAAATTTGTACGGGGTTCACGTTAGAATTGGAGTGATCAAAGAAAATTAAAAATATAGTTGATTTCTTTTGTAATAATCAAGTTACATCATACGTGTTCGTGGAGAGTTCCAATATCAAGCGACACGAGGTTTGTGAGGCGCGGAGCACGAAAACCTTGCAATGTTCGCTTTCCACAACACATTTTCTTATTTAAATATGCAAGTGTCCCTATTATAATGTTGGAAGAGTTCAATATTCCCCCTTTTAAAATCCTACAGGAAACAAAACAAGATAGACTCTGCACGAAACGGGTCTGGAACTCCTTATAGGTGCACCGGAAAGATGTTGGGGCATTTTTGGTACCAAAGAATATCTCAGATTATTCATTTCACATGGGGATATTTTTGAAGAAAGTATTTACATTATGCAGAATCCGGAATTTTCCAATTTTTTCGGGACACCTGTTATGTGAAATCCACTGGGTTGAAATCTCTTGTTGCACCTTTAACCACGCGTAGCGCGAAAAAATTGAGAAAATTTTATGGTTAAAAGTATTTCCGATAAGTACTAGGGCTCTGAAAGTGTAATGGTAGCATTGATTTTTTCGGCAAGCTGGGGAGGACGAAACGCCTCCCTTGGATCCTCGCATTATATTATCAAATTTTTGAATACCCATAATTATTTAAGGACAATTCTAACATTTAAATTCCCACCTTTCGCCGATATCCCCTTCCCCTCTAAGTAGGCCTCTTCTCTTCTCTCTATCTCTCCCGCTCTTCCCTGTTTTTTTCTTTCTTCTCCCTCTCTTTTTGCTTCTCTCTCTCTCTCTCTCTCGCTTATTTTCTCTCGTTCGCTTTTTTTTTTTTTTGGGTCTCAAAAAAGTGTGCGGCGATCGCCGCACTGGCGCAGAGCTTGCGCCGGCCATGTTGAATATGTTGTTAGATCAGTCTACCATTCAGATAGTAAATAAAGGTGTACTACATTGGCCCATAGGACAGTGTGTGACTAATAATGGTTATACCACATTGGAGCTGTTTTTTGGTCATAAAGAAACATTTGGGGCCCTAAATTACACTGGGCAATGAGAAAAATGTGAACTTTGAAATAAAATGTAATTTTGATGGAGTAAAGTTCAGAGGAACGAGGCTGTTGATCCGGTCACCCACTTTTAATTAAAATAGTTCCACAAAATTAAAAGATAGTCAAAAAATGCTCCACCATTCCTAAGTTTTCAGATGAATTTTTGACGGTAGTAAAACTTAAAGGGGGCATTACTTTTTGAGGATAAAAATTCTCTGTGTATTGTGACCTATATTGTACACAAAGCCCTAACGAGAATGTTTTTAAGGTTTATTCACTTTATTGGACAAAAAAGTAGGAAAGAAAACCCCAAAAACTAAGTTGTGAAACTTGAATTGCGCTATCAGGCCATAGGAAAGCATGCATGAATTGCCTGTCGTGCACAATTAAACATTTCTAGCTCATTGTTGTTTAGTGTTATTACAACAGAGCTGTGCGTGGGGTTTTGAAAGAAGAGCTGAAAAATGCTGAAACATAGCATAAAATATTAACGGAACATTTTTTGAAGAAAAGTTAAAAAAAAAAACAGGCTGAAATTAAAAAGCTAACATTTTGACTCTTTGAAAGCATGAAACTAAGAAGCCGAAATCAGCTAAAAGCTGAACTCTTCACAGGGCCTGTCGTACAAATAAACATTTTCAGGAATATTCCCAGGTGTGATATTTACATTGGTTAAACTTTCTAAAGAAGAAAAACAAGGCGAACTCGTATGTACGTGTGATGCGTAAATATGTCCCCGCCGAATTTTGTGATCATTAAATGCGATAATGCAACTCACAATGTTCTGAATGTCCACAATATGAACCCCACCCATCCCCTCCCGACACCCCCTCCCCCATTGCATTATCCAATATAGGTTGCAGCGAGATACAGTAATTCGCATATTTAATTAAAATAAATTGTATCAGAAATGCCCCTTTAATTGGCCCACAAGCACTTTAATGCAATTCCACAACAAGATGGATGGACCTGGCGAGTAGTTTTGCACGTTAGTGAAGGACTTCTTTATCTATTTGTACTGTTTCAGTAAATACAGTTTGCACATATTCTAATTAGATCAATTGCATTCAAATGCCCCTTAATTGGCACAAGCATTTGACCCAATACGATTGACAACAAAAGATGAAGTCAGAGTATCTTGCCACATAGCGAAGGAATTTTGTATATCCGATGTACCGATATGCAATTATTGCAATTTAATTAGCTCATTGTATACCTGAGCGTATGCATTTGCACACTTTAAAATGTCAAGGAAGATTGAGCACCATTAATTGGCTTTCAGCCGTGAAGGAATGGTGCATGTCGATATACCGTTTCCAAAATATAGGGATTACGCCGATTTGGCCAAAAATAATTAGATTCATTTTGCATACGTAATTTTCCCGAAAATACGCCCAAAATCTAATCGGTCGAGAACTCTTCAGTCCACTTCCATTCACACCCATTACATCCATTATTAAACGCCCTTACGAGAAACTACAGAAAACCTATACACATGCCTTACAGAAATTTTTTCGGTAAAATTATGCTAATTAGATACGTAATAGCATATTTATGCCCAAAATATAATCAGGACAAGAACTCATCAAACCCGCTTCTATCCACAAGTTAAATCATCATTAGCACTTAGGGAAAATCCAGATAATTTGCACACGACATGGGTTAAAATGTGTCTCACAGACAGAAGGACGGACGAACAGAAACGCAACGGATGGGACGATAAAGGACGCTGCTCATTTCATAGTCCAATTTCCGAAACTCATTCGGCGGGGACGGGGACAAAAACTGGATTCAACAAAAATTGTGGCACACCTTAAAGGAAATGTCCTCAGATTTCTTTAATGTATGCTCTGTGATTAGTGTGAATATATAAATTCTTGGATCTAGAATATTTTTTTACAAGGGGCGGTTGTGTGTATATGAAGGAAGTTGATTGAGCTCGTAAAGGCCGACTCAGATACTTTGAAATATTAATTTTTTGGTATAGTAATAAAGATTAGTCACCTAAAAATGCTTAAAAGAGAATGAGATTCCAGAAAGAAGTGCCCCAATTTTTTCTCGACCCGTTTTGATATATTTGGAAATGCTTTACCAATGTATTAGATCACACCTGAAGTGAATAAGCCGAATATGGCCGTCTTAGTAATAAGATGACTTATACTTTCTGTTCGTGCATGACAGAAAGTCAAAGCATGGTTTCCCTATGGGGAACGATACGAAGCAGGCAAGTTCAAAAACCAAGGTTGCGGTTTCTTTTGCACCTGTTGTCCAATAAACCGAGAAATGTTCCGGTGGTGGTCTAACAACCGATCCAGTTAAAATTGATGAGAAATTTGATCCTACAAAAATCATAATCTTAACACACAAAAACACTCAATTCCAAAGTTAGAAGAGGAATCAGAATTTTGTTTTTATTAAAAAAAACATTTATGCACAGTATAAACAGGACATAGGATCAGTATTATCAACCAAAATAAATCTGGAATTTTATAAAACATTGTTGATTTTTTCTTTAGAAAAGACTACATTGGTGGCATAATTATTTCACACCAGTGATTGGTATAGGACAAGCAGGAGATCTTTTTTTAGAACACAAATTTTTAAGTTGCACTTGATCAGTGGTAGACAAACTACCGAGAATGTTTCAACGGGCTATTGGAAAAACACGAACAACTGCAACTTTGTTTAGAACTTGCATTGCCTATCGTATCGTACTCGTCCCTATAGAAACCGTGCCTGATTGTTGGTGTGCAAAAAACAAAAATGGGGGCAAATTCGTTCTGAAATGTCCTATGTCACACAGTGATTAGTATGTGGACAAGCATCAGGTACAAACACGGTTTTAGGAAAACTGAGGGTTCCATCATAGACATCTAATGATTGTGAATGAAACAGACAGTAATTAGCCCCATTGGCTACTCGACCCAAATTGGGTACAGGTGTGCCGTCCGACGGGTAAAAAAATCGACCCAGGTTTATAGTGAACCAAATTGTACAAAAATATGACCGGTTATATATTGGTTCCAAATTGGACCCATTTTTAGTTGGCTTTGAAATTTGGCACCATTTTCATAGATCATATAGCAATTTAAAATCGGCCCTTTTATAGAACGTTTTCCGAAAGTCGTTCGGACAAAAACCCTTTTCATTGTGATTTTACCGAACATAAGAAAATGTGACCCATTCAATGTAAATGAGACCAAAAAATTGAAAAATGGACACCCCCATTTTGTTTATATTATTATTAGCAAGACCTAAAAAAATGACCTCATCATATAGTAGCATGGAGGAGGAAAAAACGACCATTGTTATAGTAAGGAGGTGAATTGAAAATGTGACCATATCGGCCCGCAGACATATGTACCACCTTTTCACTGGTAACCACCCGGGCGGGGCAGAAACAAAGAAAATGGCTTGTGACTACTGCAAATTTAAAGAACTCCATCATTTGAAGATTATTTGGTTAGAGCTTACAGATTTCTACGGCAGCTCCCTCCAATTTAAGCTTCAACAAACACATGCCACTCGACGCAGGTAAATACGGTAAGTAAAGGTAAACTGGGTCAATGTGACTTCGAAGACACAATCACTTTATGTTCAAAGGATAGTGCCATTGCTGATATAGGATGGACAATGAAACTTTTAAAAATGAACTCACAACTCAACAAATTTGATTTCATATTGGGTATTGGTTAGATACCGTAGTGATGAAGTTAAATATTTTCTCATGCTTGAAAATTGTTGTTGACAATGATTTATGTCGCATATTTGATACAAATTCTAAGAAACTACATCAAGCGTGCGTGGAAACACAGATCAGAGTTGCTCAGTTTACATATAGTCCCAAAGTTCAAATGTGTTCTCTTTGCAAAAAAATATTTTGTGTTATGTTTAAAATGTTTGTCTCTCAAATACTGCAACCACAAATCAGTTGTGCTAGACACGCTAACTATTTATTTCACGGTGTGTAGATTTGTACTCTATTCTCTACAGCGTCCATTAAACAAACAATTTGGTTAGTGCATGTGTCAGCTTGGAAATGCTGAATGTAATAAAGTGATTGTAGTAGGTGATTTGGGTGAGATTTTAAATTGTAATTTTCTTTGTACATGTATAAGTTGCTTTGCCTTGAGTTTGTGTTGGATGCACCATCAGTCTGATGGGCCACTGTTTAAAAAGTTGAGATCCTAACAAACTATACTCACTATATTATACATTAACATAAAAATTAATTACTAAGTTAATGCCATGGGGAATGGCTCAAACTTCAAATAAACAGTAATTTCTAAGATAATCCATGATTATACACTGATTACCACCCCATGGCTATAAGGGCACTGTCACAGGGTGGGTCATATGCTCCTGTTTATACACACCAGCAGTGTTGTTGTTTACAACAGAAATCACGTAATTGACACACGTAGAATACCACTTCACTTTGACAAATAGGATTATTGATTTTGTCTGTCAGTCAACATTACAGCGTCAAAAATGGGCTATGATTTCACTTGGTACAAATGGTTACATTTAACAACCTTTGAAAGGATTCAAACCGGTATGGTTTCCTAGTAGACAAAACGGCTACCAGTACCGTTTTGAAGCAGTTGGAAGCTGTCGGTAATGTGTGTTAGCACATGCGTAGCCAAAGTGGTGTGATATGTAGCAATTTCTATTCTCCTAGTGAAGTAGTGATTAATGCATTAGAGCAAATGCTGAAATCTTTGGTTCAGATGCGCGGGACACGTGTCTCGGGTAGGATATGGCGTTATAGGTAATACGTCATGCTGTCGTTAAAATAACAGGCTTGAGAGTGTGATTTGGTAACGTGCTCGAGGGCGCCGGCAATGCAAGCCTTAAGGTAAATAAAGTATTGGTCGCAACGCGTTATGACAAAGTCACAACGCATTTTGACCTTTTTCGCAACACGTTTGGTGCCACCAATCAAATAATGATTTTCTGTTGCGTTTTTCAAAATATAGGTTAGATAGCGAGTAGGTGGAACTTCAAAAAGTGGCTTATTTTAAGAGTGTTGCATAGTCCCACCCTACATACCATACATATACATCAATGTCAAAGCTTTTATGTTACTTTTTAGATTAGGCATGAGTGTGAAATTGCTAGTGTGGGCCGAAGGTGTTTTTGGGGTCCTTTTAAAGCCCAAAACAGCCATTTTGGGCAAAAATTAGTTTTGAGATATTGGTATTTTTCGACATCGATATAACATGCCCCATCTATGTACCATGTTACAAAACCTATATTGCGTCTCAGAAATCTCACATAAAGCTTCTAAAGTTGGTAAAATATAAACAGTAAGTATAGGCGATAGTGGGTGAAAATATGCGTTTTTCTTCATGTTTCATAAACCTGAAAAATAGCTTAGCTAAGCTTTCGAATAAACATGCATGTTTTATTCCCCAAATTGAACTGGTATAGTAGATATTAAGATTTCATGGATTCAGATAGGCAGTGACATCGTGCAACTGCCAATTGTTGGGCCGATAGGTGGGTTTGGGTCCTTTAGCACAAAAACATATTTGGGTATAAATTTAATGTTTTTGAGATAGTGGTGTTTTTTCAGCTATGTTCACATGCCCCATCTATGTAAGTAGGTTTCAGAACTATCTTGTGTCCCAAAAGAGGCCACACAATAAGTTCTAAAGTTTACAAAATGTACACAGTAAGATATTGGCGTATTGTGTGTTAAAATATACGTTTTCTCAAATTCATGTTTCTAAAATTGAAAAATCGATATACTTTTAGTAGCGTATCCCGTGTGTTTTATGCTTATTCTTAATTTGAGCTGAAAATACTTGAGTTACCATTGGCATTCAGATTAGGGATGATGGTGGAAAAAAACTGCCCATTTTGGGCCAAATTGGTGGTTTTTTGGGTCATTTTAGTCAATATTTTTTTTTAACATACATTTGCGATAAAAATGATTTTTGAATTTATATTTTTGACATCTTTGTAACATGTTTTCCCCATCTATTGGGTTCAGAAACTATTTTTGTTCTTCCCAGAAGCTAACAATAAATCCTTCTAAATTTTACAAAATATTCTACATTAAAGTATAGGCGATATTGTAGTGAAAATATACGTCTTTTCTCAAATTTAGGTTTCTAAAACACTGAAGAATAGTTAAAAAAATTGAGCCCGGCATTAAAAAACATCCACGTTTTATGCTTCTTACATATAGTAAAAAAATACTTAAAATACATTGCGGACATTCGATTAGGTTATGATGGTGACCATGTCAAATTGGGCAAATTTAGTCAAAAACATGCATTTTGGGCAAAATAATTTTTGCGATCTATTAAAATTGTCCTATCTATGTAGGCAGATTTTTAGAACTATGTCATTTACCCACGGGTCATGCTTAAATAAGGCCCCGTGTCACTTGGGAAAAGTGGTAAATCGGAATCAGTCATGAAAATCTAAATGATACATGTATTTTAAGAAATTCAACCGTGATTCTTTGAAATTTTTATGCGATTTGAGAATGATTTTTCTTCTGAAATGTCATCAATTCTCCAAGTCCTCCAAGTTGGTTTTATATAATTTGTCAAGACTCAATCAAACCCCTATGTGATTTAAGGAATCCTGTGCAATTTTACAAAATTCTTATGATTGGTTGGATGTAATTTGTGTTGCGATTTTATGGATAAACTGTGTGCTATTATTTTTTAAACAGATTGTGTGCGATTTAACAAAATTTGTGCGATTTAACAGAAACATTTCTTTTGTGTGATTTTTAACAGAAATCTTGCGTGACTACCATTAATTCTGTGCAAAACAGTTTAGGAAAATCATTGGCGAGAGTACGAACTATTCTGTCTAATATTCCATGCCAGTTTGGCTTGAAAATTTCTATGCAAGTATTCTATAAAAAAGTGCAATCGTTGATTTCTATTTGTGTAACGCATGTGAAGACCTGGTGTGTAACTTTATTGATACCTAATTTCACTCCGGGCACATAAACAGGGTTTTTTTTTAGGGGGCGAGTTTTTCAAAGAGGACTTCCCCAAATTTGCCGTCAAAGGGGGGGGGGAATTTTGCTAAAGGGAATTTTTTACCGACATTTGAACCTTTGGGCAAAAATTTACCTATTGTTTTATCTTATTTAAATTATTCTCGTCTCCGCTCGCATAACTCTGCTTTTTTGCCTTTTTTTTTTGAGCGCTGTTAGGTTTTGCCTGTCATATGGCTTTTTCATTATTTTTGATTTGTCTGGTCATCTTGTTACTTTTCAAAAGATTGAATTTTGTTTGAATAAATAATTGATCATATTTGTGGTCATGCTTGCAAATCACCTTCTTTCTAAGTTCTAAGTGCTTGCAAATCACCTTCTTTCTAAGTTCGAAGCTGCTCATTCACTATGATACTGAGAAAAAGGGCAATTTTCTAACAAGATTCCTCCATAGCAAAAGGTTATGTAAATCTTGCTCTTTAAATGAGATTGAAGATGAATTTCATTTTATGCTGAAATACACCTTTATGGAAATCTTCGTTCTAAATTAAAATGATATTGGAATTCTTTAGATTAATGGCATTGGTGTGAGGTCCCATAATGGGCATTTTCTTTTTAGGCTGAAATCCAGTTTAAACACCTGCAATATTATATATAATCAAGACTCCCTGAATATACGGTCAGCTTCCCTGTTCTCTCGGGATACAAAATTTACAGCATTTTTTATAAATCTTTCATAAAAATGCTTTTATAAGACACACAAATGCTCAGTCCCCCAAAATTGCAAAAGGTATAATTATGTCAAAAATATAATTGACATATTTGGGCCCAATTACATGAAGGAATCTTTGTATCAATCAATATTAGCAAAAAGCCATGAACTATTTATTTCATGAATGATCTATTTAGGGACCATGACCTTATTTTCCCTCTTTCTCATGTGTGCCCCCTGTCTATCCCCTTTGCCTCCCATTCTTTTCATGTGTCCTAGAAATTTCACTCATTTTCTTTTTGTTGTTTTCCCTCTTACATTTATGTGAATGCCTTCTCACCATGTTTCTCTTAACCACCTAATAAAACTAATTCCACATCCAACTAGTAATTTGACAGTCAAGTATGGTTTTGGCAACTGTTTTAACTATACCACAATTTCTATACATACCAAAATAGTATATAATTTTAGTTACATGTAATATGATAATCAGGAAATGGTTATATTTTCTCGCACGAACTATTTTTAGTCGAAAATGTAACAAAACATTCTTTCAAAAAAAGGGATTGCAAAATACATCGGAAGCCCCCGGAAGGGGGTGGGGTCAATGTCCATGACAAGGGTTATATATCATGCAAGGCAAAGAGAAAACACGTTAAAGGGGTATTTTTAAAGATTGTGCACGATATGTATGTAATGTAAAAAGGGGGTAGCAAAAACACCTGAAATGTGAAAAAGAGGGTATTCTTTCAAATTGAACGGGACGTGAACTTACATGATTAGGATCCGATTTGTGAACCTTGGTTTTGTATCGTATTCGGTCATTATTTTATGTGCATTATGAAAAACACCAGTTCATTAGAAAGCAACTGTACCAAGGAACCGTATTTATGGTTTGGTCAAATATTGCCAATACTGTTAAGGGTAGGATTTTACACGTGCCATACTTGTTTAGGGGGGCCTTTTTCAGACTAATCAATTACTTGTTTAGGGTACTTTTGAAAACATGTGTTCGGCATTGATATACCCACTTGTCAATGCCCCCAGTATGAACATTAAATATATGGAAATTTTGAAAAGGAACTTAGTTTTTACTTTATGTAGCTTCAGAAAAAAAAAAAAACATGATTTTGAAGTTATAAGGTTTACGGCATTTGATATGTTTTAAATTTACTAACATAGATAAGGCATGTGATAGATGTCAAAAAACACCATTATCTCACAAAAAAGATTTTCATATATTCACCAAAATTGACGTTTTTGACTAAAATGGCCCAAAATCCTTTCAGCCAATTGACATGTTAAATCAGACCTAAACTGAATGTATTGCAAGTATTTTAGAACACCTAACATGAATGTTTTGAAGTTAGCTAAAGTTTAACCTTATTCGGTTTTGGAATCATAAATTTGAGAAAAATGCACATTTTCACTCAATATTGCTATACTTTACTTATATTTTTGGCAACTTTAGAAGCTTATTGTGAGTTTCTGGGACACAATATATTTCTGAAACTACTAACATAGAATGGGACATGTTATATAGATTCAAAAATACCTGATCACATCGTCTCAAAAATCATTTTTTTACCAAAAGTGTATGTTTTTTGCTAAAAGACCCAAAAAAAAAACCACCTTTTGTGTCCATATTGTGGTGGCAGTTCCAACACATATGGAATCTGAATTCCAATTGTAGCTCAAGTTTTTCAGCTCAATTTAGAACATAAAACACGGACGTTTTTAACGCTAACTAAAAGTTTTCTATTGTCAGGTTTTAGAAATAGATTTGATAAACATATAGTTTTCCACCCAATATCGCCTATACATACTCTATATTCCCCTATTGAACTTTATGAAGCTTATTATTCCGCCTTTTGGACACAATATAGTTCTGAAACCTACTGACATAGATGGGACATGTTATATAGATGTCAAAAATACCATTATCTCAAAAATCATTTTTTACCCAAAAGTGTATGTTTTTGGGCTAAAAGACCCAACAACACCTTTTGTCCATATTGGCAGTTCCCACATCATATCTAATCTGAATTCCAATGCTTAGCTCAAAGTATTTTCAGCTCAATTTAGAGCATAAACATTTAAAACACGGACGTTTTTAACGCTAACTAAAAGTTTATCTATTTTTCAGGTTTTAGAAATATGAGATTTGAGAAAAACATATATTTTCACCAATATCGTCTATACTTACTGTATATCTTTTGAACTTTAGAAGCTTATCGTGCGCTTTTGGGACACACAATATAGTTCTAAACCTACTTACATAGATGGGCATATTATATAGATGTTAAAAAAGATCATATCTCAAAAATCATTTTTTTACCCCACAATGTTATTTTTTGGCTTTAAAATGACCAAAAAACCACCTTCGGCCCACATTGGCCAATCACATCAGGCCTAATTCTGAAAGTTAGACAATAAGGCTTTCCATTGATTATGAATTAGGGGGTGGTATGTAGCCCGGTGGGACTATTTAAATCGACTAAATTGTTATGCTGCTACTCGCCTAGTAATAGCAAGGTATCTGGCAACGCGTTGTGTGAATCTCACAACACGTGGGAATGCTTCACAATGCGTTGTGAAGGTCATGAGGGTCATAACGTATTGCCGCAACGCGTCGTGAAGGTTCGCAATGCCTTTTAAAATCATATATTATTTGAAGTTCATCCTTAGACTTGGTCGACCCGCAATTTCGGAACGGTCCTCCACCAATCATAACTTTGCTTTCACAGCGCGCCGTGCGAATTTATTTAAACACTGGCTGATTGGGCCAACGACCGGTATGCAGCGGCAGCCGTTCTTCGCCAATCACAAACTCGCTTTACAGCGCGTCGTGCGTAAATAATTTATTTAAACAATTGATGAATGTGCCAACGGACCGGATGTTATCACTCTATGGTGATCGCACAGGACCGCGCACCGTGGTGTGAACGCATCGCCGTGCATTGTCACGGCACGCGCATATGATTCGCGTGATCGTCCGTACGCCGGAGGTAAAACTTGCAAGGGAAGAGAGAGAAACAGAGAATACTCTATCATACATAATTTTGGCTATAATGTTTGGGTATGTATGTTGTGTTTGTGTGGTGTGGTTGTGTAATATGTAAAAAAAAAAACATTTATGTATGTAATGTAATATGTAGGTTATGTATGTATGTAGTTATGTAATGGTATTTATGTATCCGGCATTTGTCTAATTGCGCCAAATTCACAGAAACGTGCCTGAAACTTTATTAGACGAAATCGGTCGAATGGGCGAAAAATCAGTGAAAATTTGGTCGTTTGCTAAGGAAATTACCCATTATTTATACACTAATCCGACGGGGAAGCCTTGAGAGGACACCCTCTACGTCGTCGCCATTACTGGGGGGCCTACTGGCCACCCAAACACACATTCCCACACCCGCATATTGGCCTTTCGATCTTAACTAACGAAATAGAATTTACAACCTACCGTTTTCGCAATTTTTAACAATTTGCACCGTTTATTTAGATGGATTTAAGGAAGGATCTGTCAGGGACTGGCTTAAACTGGAATTCCAGGGCCAGTGTCTTACTGTTGTTGTAAAAATTGAAGGTTATCTCGCCCACTTTTTCGTGACGGAGAAATGAACGCTTATGGTTAATTGGTTAACAATTGGTTAATAACAGCCTCTGAGAAAAATCATTTTTCGTAAATTCAAACATCCAGAACAAAAATAAAGTAACCACAGAATGTTGATATATTCCGTGTACGTGAAAAATTGAAAATGTTTCCCAAAGAACGATCGTATTTGCTGGAAAAACGTGAACATCTTCCGATGTTGCGGGTTGTTGAAGTTGTAGAAAGGACGCTTCCTTGCTCAGTGATCGATTTCGGAACTGACTGAACAAAATAGTCTCGTTGTGCTATGGAATTGCCTACGCTTGGCTATCAGTACACAGTGGGAAACTGAACGGCGAGTTAGTTACAATGTGGTATTAGATGAATGGATACAATGATTATTTTGGTTTTTACTGTATCATGGAATGAGGCGTGTAGCGTGACCTGTGGAACTAAATTTAACCATGTTTAAAATGGAATTTGGTGAAAACAACAATCGTATTTAAAGCAAACTAATAAATATTAAAGGTGCAACGATAGATTTCACATATCAGGTGTCCCCAAAAAAATAAAAGTACGATTTTTGCCCTGCTGTAAAAGGGGGGGGCTTTCCATAAAAAATACTTCATCTGAAGGATTAATCGGATAAGTGTTTCTTTGGTACAAAATGATTAAATTTCTATTCGTATGAGAGCAAATACGAAATTCAGCCCTATGTTTTACATTGAAAATCTAGTTAAATCAAAATCACATTTTTCTCTCTTTTAAGCTTTCTTGGAGCCTAACACATATTATTATCTATTGAGTGTCTAAATAGATCTTAAATTCCTATTATGGCACAATATTTGGCATCTCAAAATCTCTCGTTGCACCTTAATACAAATAAATAAGTTCAGTCACTTCATTAGAACTTGGCAGATTCGGTGGTTTTATCCATTTGGGAACAGATGTATATGGTACGGCTGCAGACAGTCACATTCTTCATGTGTCATGGAGCATGTTTTACACGCAGTGGTTTCATTTTGGGGTAACTTTTTATCGCTATTAGTGCAGCCAAGAAATTTACATTTTTTTCCTGCGCCGCCCAAGATGAATACAATGGATCACATGAAATAGTTTTGATTTTGCCGTCAGAACTGACCACAATTATCGCTTCTTTGTGGTACACGTCCAACGTAAACCGTGTATACGAGAAATGCAAAAGATGCCCCCGAGTCATGGCGGATGGTGACTGCGCCGCCCACGGCGTAGAGGCGAGAATAGTCGCCGTCGGATTCGTGTATAACCGCTACTAACCAGTGCGTACGAGTTGTGACGAGTGGTTAAGCATGAGACGCTATATCGACGGCGGTTACGCGTGAGACTATATGCGCCACGCAAATAAAGCCGCTTATTAATAGTGCAGAAGGTGTGGGTCAATAACACATCATGTTATTTCGCTTTTGATTGTCCCCCGTATGTATGATGGAATTACGGGTTAGATACGGGAGTATTTTGAGAGAAAATTAAAATATAGGGAAAGTTTCAGGATGAAATATTTACAGTTTAGCATTAGAAAATAAGAACATCATAGGCCTAAGCTACATGATATGCTGGAAATACGGGAAATAAAATACGATTACGGGATGTTGTGGTAGTTGAAGGGGTTCATAAACTGCAGGATGGCGAGAAATGTATACGGGATTTTGAGGAGTTATGAGAAAAAGTGTGTAGGCAGGAGCTATGGGTTACCCCACGGGAAGTACTTTTGAGATAAAAAAGTTTTAAAAAACACGGAAACGTATATTGGTTGCGGTGGTCTCGCCATAGTGTGTGATCGCTTCAGTTTCAGTGATCGCTCCCGCTTCACTCAACTAGCGGGAGCCGCGCGAAGCGCGGGCCTCCCGCTAGTAATAATAATACCACAGTTATAAATCGCAAACATAACAATTTTTCCAAATGCGCAAGGCCATTATGGAAACTCCCAGCGCGTTGCGAAGGGGCGCAACGTGTTGTGAGATTCTATGGGTGTTCACTGATTTGGGTCAAAAAGCCATTTGGGCATTCTTTGAAAATCTATAAATTCCTTCTTGTGCCATAAATCAATTGCTTAAATCACTGGACTTGCTCAGACGAACCACTGACCCACGGCCCATATGGAGTGTTCAGATCTGGGTCAGAGGTCAGTAGGCCGATTAAAAAAGGGCATTTTTTGAAAATCTATAAATCCCTTGTACCACAATATTGCTCTAATCACCAAATTTGGTCAGAGGAACCGCTGACTCAAAGCCCATATGGGGTGTACACAGATTTGGGTCAAAGATCACGTGTCAATAAAGGGGCATTCTTTGATGATTTATGAATTTGAGTTGTTGCCGAACGCTTGGGCTGATTGCAGCAAAAACCGCTGACCCAAGGCCCATATGGGGTGTTCACAAATTTGAGTCAAAGGTCACGTTGGCCGATTAAAGGGTGTTCTTTGAAAATCTATTAGTTTCTTATGCCACAAATCAATTAAAGGGCATTATTCAATAATTTATAAATGTTCCTTGTTGCCAAACGCTTGTGCTAATTACAGCGAAAATTGGTCAGAAGAACCGCTGCCCAAGGCCTATGTGGGGTTTTCACAATTGGATCAAAGTCACGTTGGCCGATAAAGGGGCGTTATTAAATCTATTAATTTCTTGGCCAACAATCATTGCTATAATCACTAACTTGTCAGAACCTTGACCAAAACAAGGCCCGTAATATAATTATCTGCTGAGTGCTAAAGTCCAGTTGTTCTCTTTTTTTAAATACGTCACAAAAATCCAATTTTGATTGGCCAACACCGCAACACTTTGCCGAAATGTCCGCACGCTTTGTTACTTACTCAAACACGTTGCGGTCAATGTTCTAACCCTATGGCTTGTCAGCGGCCGCGAGGGCTAAGTTCACCATTCACGCGCGAACATATAAATGGTTATAGGATCGTATACATTTTGGATGGATCACACTGAGTCTACGCAAGCTCATGCGCACTGCGTAATCCCATCAAGGTTTGCCACCATTAAACTGTAGTCAAGTCTTAAATCGGAGTTCCGCCGCCAATAGACGTGCCTACTACAGAAATCTGGACTCAATTTGAGCTGGTACAACGACCGAACCCGGCCGTTCTCGAAAGTTTTAGACCTGTGAGTCGTCATTTTCTTCATTGCTTAGCAACAGTGCAGCGCCGCAACCGACGGACTCTACCGTGTGCAAAAACTTTAAACCTAAAAGCCAAAACTATGGGTTTCAAAACTCGGTCGGACCTAGAAAATAGCATTTTTAGTACTATTTCGTGTGCCTGCTGCTGATCAGATAGGTGGACATTCGTAGCTTATCTTGATCAAAGCACGTAATAGTACGATTTCCTATGCAACTAAAAAACTAGAAAATAATTTGCACCAAATCAGCAAGAAGGCAAACATGGCGGCTTCCACATTCCATTGCCAAGCCAAATGGTAGTAAAGGGATTTAAAGAAAAATTGGAAAATTTTTTCAAGATTGGCAAGATTATTGTCGCAACTGGGATTGATGCTAAGGCAACCATTGCAGGTAGCGTACTTAAGGACAAGCATGGACAGTAATGCAAGCAGCGTCTAAAATGTCTGTCGCTCACAGCCGATGAACCTGAAGGAGCGCTACATCCTCGCAAAATTGACAGCATTTTACGGCATGAGGAATGTTTGTGTATGACCGATTTCGAATTTTGAAGTTTCGCATGAAGACAAATGAGACTGGTGACCATATGTTCACGATGATAGATTTAGCCTTGCCATGTAAGTGGAACCCAGGAGAGGATCTGCATCTTGACAAAGTAGTCCTTGGTGCACGATTTGACCCCCGGGCTAGGGTTGTTTAGATCAAAGAAGTCACATTGAAATTCACGATTGAAGCACTGGAGATTTCCGAAAATACCTATGAACGCTCAAAATTGTGGAAGGAGAGTGCAACCGCAACAAGTAACCTTCACAAAGAAAAAATCAGGCAAACAAGCAAAGCAAAGCAACAATCAAAGACGCCAAAGTCAGTGGAAAATAGCAAGAGGCCACTACCACAGCCGACGGTGCGTGGTCTTTTGTGGTGAAAACATCCTAACAGGTAAAAATAACTGTCCTGCCTATGACGAAAATGATCCAAGTGCAAATGCTAAATCATTTTGCTAAAGTGTTCAGCAAAGTCAGTCAAACCAATGTGAATGAGTGCAGTATGAGACGATGAAGAAAGTGAAGACGATGAAGATGATTCAGAAGAGAGTGTCTGAGGCTAATGATGGTGGGTGTCAGTGTATACAAAGGAGAAGAAGCGTTGGTCGACAAGAGTGAAATTTGATGGACACGATCCTTTTTGGCAATTAGACACGGCTCAGATTGCAACGTCATGAGTTACAATACTTGTTGTGGAATTTTGCAAGACGTCATCCGCAGCTACGGAAGTCCAGGGCCCAGTTGAGGTTCTTACGATGGAACTACCATCTTCCAGAGGAGATACAAACCTTTAGTTTTCAGTTTCAAAGACCAGCAGCAAGATCTGGATTTTGAGATTGTGGACTGCGACCAGCAACCGCACTTAAATCAGCAAGCCACCTGTGAAGCCTTAGGGAGTATTGACAATGCATATTTAGTGTCAACATATTTCCTCATGCAAGCAGCAAGCTCACCCATGCCATGTGATTGATACTACAAGATGTCTTTGATGGAAAAGTTTGGGATCTTACCTCGGAGATCCAAGATAAATGGGGTGGACAGGACAGTCCCTCCAGTGAAGAATGCACCAAGGCAGTTAGCATAGCGCTCAAACCTGAACTCAAGAAGATTTAGGAGAATTAGAGCAACGACAGGTTATTGCAAAATTACCCCAGCCACTGAGTGGATCTCAGCATGGTGCTTGTGAAGCGTCCTCGAAGTTGAGGATCTGCTCGATCCTAGGCCTCTCACCCAGCCATCATAAGACCGCCTTACGCAATGCCAACCATTGAGGATATTCTACCCAAACTGACAAAGCTCGACCTATGCTCAGTCTTGGACGCCAAGGATGGTTTTGGCAGTTTAAGCTCGACGAGGAGAGCAAGCTATCTACAACATCCTCACGTCCCTACGGAAGGTGGAGATGGTTGAGAATGCCCTTTTGGAATGAAGCTCCGGGCTGGAAGAGTTCCAACGTCGACAGCATGAGATTGTGGAAGATATTCCATGTTTAGAAGTCATAGCAGATGACTATTTAGTGTACGGTTGTGGTGAAACTGCTGAAGAAGCAGAGAAAGACATTGACCAAACCTGTCATTCTTAGATAAAGCTCGAAGGGCGAAGTCTGAATCAATCCTAAGAAGAATGAAGATAAGATGCGTAGTTCTTCGTCATGGGACACCTCATTACTTCAAGTGGGTTGAAGGCTAGCCCAGAGAAAGTCCAGGGGATCCTGGAGATGCCAAGACCAGATTCAAAAACGGCATGCAGAGACTTCTTGGTTGTGTTACTTGTGCAAATATCTGCCAATACTTTCCACAAGCTGGCAGAACCTCAAAACGCACCGATGATTGATCGCAATGGAATGGGATGCCCATCATGAGAAGCGTTCAGGAATAAAAAAAAACTATGACGGAGCACCATCTTTAAGTCTTCGCTGTCAACGAAGAGTGACGATCAATGTGATGCTCGAATCTGGACAGGAGCAGCGATAATGCAGAATGGCAACCAGTAGCTTTTGCATCGTAGAGCTGAATGCCTGCAGAGCGCACTACGCACGATAGAGAAGAACTTTTTGGCAATCGTGTTCGCGTGTGACGTTTTGAGGAGTTCAACTATGCCCCCAATGCTACGGTGCACCACGGACCACAACCACTCATCAGGATACATAGGAAGCCACTGTGCAAAGCACCAAAGAGGCTCAGCGTATGTCTTTACGCCTGCAGAAGTACCAGTTAGACATTCAATATCTACCTGGCAGCAAGATGTATATCGCTGATTTCCTCAGTCGAGCATATGCCCCAGCAGACGTAACTGGAGATTTTCAAGATGCCAACATCTTCAGTGAGATGTCGAGATCAACCATACGTGGTTTTCTTCGAGCTGGCCAGAAGACAAACGACAACTGCCGGATGAAATTAAAGAATTCTACGGAGGAAGAGACAACATCACAGCACAGATGGACTCTCTACCGTGGACTGCAAGTTATAGTTCCAAAACAACTTCAACCATAATGATGGAGCAAACTCCACACAGTCGCCCCTTGGCATCGAATCAACTCTTCGCACGAGCTAAAGAGGTGCTATTTTTGCCATGCATGGCAGGACAGATTAAGGTAACGTGGGAACTGCATAGAGTGCAACATCTATCAAGACCACCAGCGATCAGAACCAATGATGTCTGTGGGAATTCCAACCCGACCTTGAGTACAATTTCACAGGACCTCTTCATTATCATAATGACGATTATCTAGTCACGGTGGACCACTATAGTGACTATTGGGAACTAGATCACCTCACAGATACGACCTCAGAGACTGTGGTAGACAAGACTAAACCACATTTCGCCAGGCATTGTGTGCCGAGATCGTATTTACAGACAACGGGCCCCAGTTCATAGGCCATGATTATCAGACCTTTGCCCAGCTGGGAATTCCATCATGTCAAAGTTCACCCAGAAGCCCCACGAATGGGAAAGCTGAGCAACAGTGAAGATCGCTAAGACGCATCATCAAGAAGACCAATCAGCCAGCAGCCCTCATCTTAGCTACTTGGACTGGAGGAATCACCTCACTAAAAGGTATAACAGCCCATTTCAAAAGCTGATGTCAAGACGCACAAACTCTGTTACCAATAGCTGAAGGGTTATTGAAACCGTGTGTAGTCGATGGAGTCGTCAACGACATAAGAAACAGGAAGGCAGAAAGCAAAGAAGCAATACGATAAGTGCACCAAAGAACTCCCAGAGCTACAAATAGGCCAGCGTGTTAGAATGGCCCCCAACCATAATCGCCAAGAATGGCTTTGGCAAGTGTATCTGCCAATTTGGCCCAAGTCCTACCTGGAGAAAGAAGCTGGACGAGTTCAGAGAAAACGGCGCAAGTTTCCTGTGTACAACAACCAGAGACTCATTCCGTTTTCCCAATCCATACCACACTGACAAACCACCCATCCTGAGCTCTGAAAGCAGCTCCAGTGTAACATCACGATCAAGCCACACCAAAGCCAATCGCGTGTGAGCCCACGAACCAGATCATCCCAAAGGAACCAGCCCAGTGTGCGACCAATCCAAAGAATGACCGGTCCACAGTACCCAACCATCACCTATGAAACCAGAGTGAACAGTCCGTACCGACAGCAACCATGGATCCGACCATTCCAGTGACACGAGCAATCAACCGTCGATGATCAGCGAGACCAGTCAACCACCGATGAGAGAGATCCGTACCAGAACCAGGCTTATCAAACCGCCAGCTCAGTTCAAGGACTTTGTGTTGCACTGAACTGAATTTGTTTATAGACGTGTGACCAGAAGTCCTCAACCAGTCACCGGAAGTCAACAATGTTTTTTTGAAATTTGCAAAATCTGACAGTGTTTCGTCTTGTTCGTTTTATTTTTTGAAACTTTTGAAAGTTCATATTTTTTTTTGAACCAACTCAATGCCTCTTCACATCAAAAAATATATGTGTCGAGCAAAAATTTCGCATGCAAAGTTTTTCATTATTTTGAACACTCACAAAACAGCCAAAATTTCCTAGCTCCCAGACTGGTCAGTCTGATTTAATAGTAATTGGTGAAGCCCAACAAATGTAGCATCATGGCAGCGTCACTAAGCTATTACTTGGACTATTAGATGTGCAACCCTGCATTGAACTCAAAGACATTTGTTATAAAAGACTCTTGAACAAACATTACGTTTAACTTGAAAGTTTAATGTTGATAACTTATTACCAATATGGCTTCAAGTGAAATGCGAACAGTGGCGAACCAGTGGGGGGGCCGGGGGGCAAGCTGCCCCACCGCACCAAAAATTGGGGAAACGGGAAGGGGAGCAAAAATGGGAAGGAAAAAAGGGAGAAGGAAGAAGAGAAAAAGAGAAAGGAAAAAGAGGGAAAGAGATAAGAAAAGGGGAGAGAAAAAAAAAGAAGAGGAAGAAGGGAAAAAGAAAGAGGGAAGAAAAGAAAGGGAAGGGTGAAGGCTGCCCCGGCTGAGTCTACTCGGCCAGCATAGCGAGCCGGAAAAAAATTGGCGCCTGAAAAATCGCGAAACTTCTTGGTCTGCCCCCCGGAGGGCTAGGTCTGGTTACGCCCTGGACACTTTTAAAATGAACACTTATGATGACAAACCGGCATCTTTCCAGGCAGCATTTGGCAACAAAATAATGTTGCGTGGTGACATAATTATTCTGACAATAAGTTTGCCGAAGTCCATCGTAAGGAAAAACTAGTTAGCGCCTGTCGAAAAGAAGCACTTCGCGTCTGGGTTGGCTCGTTAAGCTCCATTGTTCACCGATGTTGTGTTATGCTAAATAGCATCCTCAATGAGCCTTTCTCCACTCATCGCTCACTTTTTCAGGGCCTCAGATCCAATCGAATCATTGCATGACCCTTGTCCGTTGTATGGGCTTCGTGTCTGTCGGTCCAAAATCATCAGGCTTCAAGTGTGTAGGATGGTTTCTCCTTTCATAACGTCGTATAAATATTTTTTGTCGTTTGGTCGTGGTGTGTGGACAAAGTTACGTGTTGTTTGAAGAGCTTCTCTTCTTCCATCGTATGCCATATTCTACACTTACCTTGCTATGTTACAAAGCTTTTAACTTATTCCTCGAATGGATCCACGCCAGTTGAAGAGGGGTTCATGAGTTGCTATGGAATATACCGGAGGGACCAAGGTGCAAGACCTGTGCGGGCACCGGATTGTCAGGCCTGCGTAATTACTTTGGTGGACCAACTTGTTTCAATGTGATTGAGCTATTCTCCGGTTTGCAAACAGCGGATGTGAAAATGAACGGTGAGTACCCCTGGGTATATTCATTTGTACCAAATTGAGTCAAAATTCCTGCCACCAATTGAGCACTAAACGCACCAATCGGTTGTTTTGTTTGCAACCGTTTTTTGTCAGTCACGTAATGTGTTTACGCTTTTTACTTCCACGAAGTAAAATTTGTTGTCATTTGAGTATTTCGAAAGATGGACCAGAGGGTTCTATCAAGGATGTCTGAACCAGTTAACTCTCATTCAAATCTCAATATCAACGTAAATGTTGTTTTTACAATCGGGTGGTTATTTCTGGCATTGGGCTGTTTGCCCTTGCTATCACCAAGCCAAATTTCTAAAATCAATTTTATGAATTGTAATGAGAGGGTCGCGCGCGAACTGGTATTGTGGTGTATGCAAGGGTGACATTCAAAAGTTCGAACCAATGGATCAAGACGTACGTAAGAGGCCAGTTAAAACTTCATTCAAATCTGATTTTGGTCATTCCAGCTTATTTTCTTGGTTCAACGCCCCTTTAATATTACTTGATTGTTGTGTATAATTGATCAACAGGCATAAGTATTATTCCAAAGTGATTAATCAAACATTAGCAAGCTCAAAAATAAATGTAGGTTTGCACACTTTTCCAATCAACGTTGCGCATCCTTTTAGGCTAAGGAGATTTCTTTTAGTATAGTTTGGAGGCTCAACTTTCTTTTGGGTACTATGTTCCAAAGGGAAAATTGTGCGATTCACTAATCTTTCTAATCTGAAGTACTCTTGAGTTACTCATTTTAATGTTTATAAGTACGTCGTCAGGGTTTTTCGGCCTATTTAGAGGCGGTTTTTTTGTATTTAATTTGGTTGGCCTTAATTTTTCTTTGGTAAGCACAGCTGTTGGTGTTCATAGTCCAATTCAGCCATTTTATCATTCAAGACAGTCAAAACAATTTATGTACCATGTTTTATTGAAAGTTTTGGTATATTCTTCGTTAGGACTTTCAAATTTTGAATACAAATGTCTGCGGTTTGTAAATGCAGCCGAAAATAGGGAATCGGCTGAATTAGCTGAAAATCTAATGATGGCGAACAATGAAGTAGGTTTTGGGATAGGTAATTCAAAAAAAAATTAGGCAGCAAATAGCCCTGGTGAAGTCATGCAATAACCATGTCTTATCAGGTAAGAATTGTGTAACAATGTTTATAGAGGAAAACCAATGGAAAACCAAATTATCCATCGTGTTACAAATAGAAATTTTGGAAATTATCGCCTTTTAGTTTTTAAAAACCCATTACGGGCAGCTATGTCAGTGCCAACTCCGGGATCCATTTGCCTTTAAATTTAAGATTTTAAAACTAATCATTGTGCTGCTTATTTTTTATGGGGGCCCTTATTGGTAAATATTGGTGTAATGTGGACATGTTGAATGTTTTTTATGAAAAACTTTTTGGGGATCAATTCATCCCTATGAATTTTTATTAATGATGATTTGGGGCACGAATTCAATCAGGTTGGGCCAATTTTAGTATTTTGGGGAGTCTAACCTGCCCAAAAGTTTGGTGGGCGCTTTAATTTTTCTCCGCGTCCGAGTGTCATTCTAAATCACCTCCTTAACCTTTGTTTGATGATCTCAGTAATACCATGTTAATTTGATAAAGATGTTGTAGTCAAAAATCGTGAGGTTAGGATTTATCATCGCTCATGAAGTGGGGCCGTATAGCCTTTGCTAAGTTCATCCGATGTATGTAAATCGCGCTCTCCTTCCATGTATCGATAAAGTTATTTGGGGTCAATTCATCTTTTAGTTGTATTCTATCAATGATATTTTGGGGCACGATTAAATTAAATGTTGGGCCAACCTTATATTTTTGGGGAGCGATTTTTCCTGCAAAATAGTCCGGTGGGCACTCATTTTTCTGACTCGGTCCCCGTGTCATTAGTATTACCTCTTAATCCTTCGTTTAAGTGATCTCAGTAATACCAAGTTAATTTGGATAAAACTATCTTCAAAAATTAGTGCATTAAAATTGCTGCATGTAAATGCAATTTCTGTGACGTCATATAGCATAATCATGTCTTCGTCCGAGGGGTGTTAAAAAAACGCGCCTTCATGTACCGCAAAAGTATTTAATAACACTAGTTTTCGACGGATTTGATGACATGTCCTACCTTGATTATATTTTTCTGGCGTGTTTTTAAAAAAAAATAATATTATGCCAGCTTTATTGATAAGGGGTCTCATGCTAAGAGTTTATAGTCGATCCAAAACTCTTATGCCCGTCTCTTTATAGTTTGGCTGCGACATATTTTATAGGATAGGGTGCTTCACCTTCAGGTGTAGTCGGTAGTATACTGGTAAGCCGATCACTATTGGATTTGGCTCCGCGTCCCGGTTAAATTTATGACTGAGTACCACAAAGTGATGTTTGCCATACATTGGCAAACTTTTCATGAAACGCATGGTGTCTAGGCCTGTAGTATCGTTTTATGAGTTTTAAATTCACTCACTATTCAGTCATCATCGTCTGATTCCGATTCCCTGACGCTCTCCTCCGTCAGCTTGATTAGGCTTTGATTTATGTCAGTATCAACAATATTATCCTTGCTCCAGTAGGAGTCTTCCAATAACACGTTTTGGATCATGGCGATATTGTAGAAGTAAACTGGTGTTCACAGGCTTTAACTTTGCTATTGTAAGCTTGATTGTATTGCAATTATAATAAATGTCTTTGCGTTCTTCATGCTTTCTTCAATGAATTCAATAGTTCCTGTGGCATGTCACTCTACACTTTGTTGTTCGTATAACTGGCAGATAATATCATCCACCTACAGATACTGTACAATAATCTGTACATGTCTACCTATTTATTTGGTGTAAATGTGGACATTCAAATGCACCGGAGGTGTGTAACGCAAAGAAAAATATTGATGGCTGCCCCGTATTTAACCCTTTTCACACCGGAATTATTTTAGGATGTCATTCTGATGTAATTCTAAAGGAAATGTATAGATCTCTCAGCATAGCAATTCAAATGCATTCTCCATGGCAAAAAGCTTTGCAGAAGTTGTAAAGCAAATTATAAACGGAAAATTATACAAAAAACTTCATCTCGATTGTTCCACATTTGCGATAACAAAAAGTATCTGAATGTATTTTCAATTTTTTTATTTATTCGCAAGGACCGATCAGGGTCACGGTCGAAGCTTAATCCCACACTGCCTGGTGTGATATTTATGCTACTCTAATTTAATCCTCGAATACGATTTTAAAAACTCAAGGTTTTGTTGTGAAGCTGTTATTTTTGCCCCTGATACTGTCATAGTGCTTAGACCTCCACGCAATAATTGGTTGTGGGGGGGACATAGGAGGTTGGATCGACTATAGTTTCTGCATTCTTATTTCGTGTGCATTGTATGGGAAAAATTAATAATGTCATTCATTCCGTATTAGCGGTTTCCATGTATAGGATTTTATTCTACTTGTCATGATTCAATATATATTGTGCCAGACATTTTATTTTGTCGGGAGGCTTTTCCTGCAATGTAATTGGGTTTGCAAAAATTTAGGGACTATTTGCTATATCTTTATAAAGACCGAGCTCCACCAGCAAACCATTCCTGCCTTTGTTCCATTTGTTTTAGGTTCGAGGGGTCGTAACGTTTACGTCGTACTGCGAGATCGACAATAGGATCCTTGTCGGTTTGCTGTGTGACTGTGTGTGGAGCGAGCGGATCGGGGGTGAGCAATCTTACCAAACCTCAATAATGGGTCTGCGGATACACAAACTGTATTTTCCGTTCTTGGTACTTCGACATTTGCGTGCACATGTATAAGATTCCGCAGTCTCACGTTATTGAGGAATTGTCTACACATGTAGTTATTTTCAGTCTGAAAATGATTAGGTCTACAAACCAAGATTTGAAACAGGGAATTCGAAATAAATACATTCAGTAATTAAAATCATATACATAGCTCAACTAAAGAGAACTGCAAATCATTAGGTTAATGGGACTCTTGGACAATTTGTTAAGCTCGTCGTTTTTTCGACGTTTTCAAGAAGGCCAGAATATGCCAACCTCATCTCTTCAGAACATTATGCTTCAGAACATTAAGTAAATGCAGTAGTTGATCTTAAATCAAATTGTCGGTAAGGAAGTGTGTGTTTACGTCGTTGCGTTGTTTTCAAACATGACTGATAATGTGTTGGTTCTTTGTAAGGCATGAACAAAATACTCATTTAAGGCTAGGTAATGTGATTGTTGCATATTTGATAAAATTATCAATGGGCGTCCTTGGTGTTTATTGTTTTGGAGCTTTTTCAAAATTTTCATTGTTTTAAAAAGAGGCTCTGGAAATATTGAAATATGCTGTTCTCAGCTTTTGCGTATTTTTAGGTTTTATTTATTTTTACATTTTGGGTTTACAGTACGGATTTTCATTAAATGAATTCGAGTCATATTTCAGCAGAAATCGGGCAATAACTTTTTGCTGTCTGTGGGGCCCATTTCGTTTTAATATCAATGTGCTCGCGTCTGGTTTTGAGGAATTGCACGTTTATGGTTTTGAGTTTCGGCAAATTTAAAAGGTAGGGCTTCGGGTTATTGGTTATTTTGGCCTCTTAACCAATGCCCATATTCTGGCCATGTTATTTTTTTGCGTTAATGTGTTCTTCTGTGCCTTGACGTCATTGCTGCAAATTGAAGTTTTATTGTTAATGTGCCAGGGCGCTTCAATCTATTAAGTTAACATTCGATGCTATTTTTTACGCTTTTATTTTCTAATCTGGCATTAATTAATGCGCGATTATAGATTTTTATTGTCAATTGGCTCGGTTCAAGGTTATTGTCCTTTCTTGCGTCACGCGCTCGTCGTTTATTGTATTTTATCGCTCTTCCTCTCCCCAACTCACAAATGGGGAGGGGGGAGGGGGAGGGGGGTTGGTCAAAATTTTGTTTGTGGCGGACAAATGTAAACATTTTGGCCAACAAGTTACACAAATGTATTAGTTTCATTTTCTTGCATTAGGGCTATATAAATTGAATAGAGGTTTATTATTTACGGGATAGTTAGGCAACATTGATGCCAAGAGGGGTCTTTCTTCGGCTCAATATATATGCATACATTTGTGATAGGCCCATTGCTCTAAATTGTTAGGCCCAAAAAATATTATGTACTAATCATGATTAATTGAGGAACCAATGTTACTCTTGTTTGGAAATTCCCGGGTTGAAATCCTGTGTTGCCAAATCTGCGATTCTGCTCGAATCGCATACTTGCAAGGGATTTAAGCCTTTGTTGTGCTGGTGGTGCGCGCACACTCGCAGCGTCCGGAGGGATTCGTCCGTGGGATGCTGCTTGAGATGATGCCTACGTCCGGACGGCGTGACTGTTGCAGGTTCTGATGTGAGTCTCCGAGTATTTCCAGACTCGCAAGAACCTGGCTTTATTCTGTTGGAGGGTCATTGTTATTTGGTTCCTCCAATGTACGAATGCTTTGTTTGGATTAAATTATCCGACCGCACAACTGATGCGTCTATGCCGTTTGGGCCTTTCCCATTCTTTTCGGTCTGGAGCTAATAATGTTTTCCGAAGAGTCCATCGTAAGGAAGGAAGGAAAACTAGTTTAGCGCCTGTCGAAAAAGATGCACTTCGCGTCCTTGGTATTGTTGCTCGTTTAAGCTCCATTGTTCACCGATTTGTGTTATGATAAATAGCATCCTCATGCGCTTTCTCCAATCATCGCTCACTTTTCAGGCCTCAGCATCCAATCGACTCATTGCATGCCCTTGTCCGATGTATGGGCTTCGTGTCTGTCGGTCACAACTCCTCAGTGCTTCACGTGTGTAGGATGGTTTCTCATTGCTCCTAACTTCCGTATAAAATTTTTGTCGTTTGGCGTTGGTTTGTTGGTGGACAAGTTTACGTTGTGGTTGAAGAGCGCCCTTCTTTCATCGTATGGCTATATTCTACACTTACCTTGCTATGTTACAAAGCTTTTAAATTATTCCTCGAAGGGATCCACGCCAGTTGAAGGGGTTCGTTTCATGAGTTTGCTATGGAATATACCGGAGGAGACCAAGGTGCCGACCGTGCGGGGCACCGTATATTGTAAGCCTGCGTCGTATTACTTTGGTGGACCAAAATTTGTTTTCAATGTTGATTGAGTTTTGATTACTTCTCCGGTTTGAAACAGCGAGTGACTGAAACGGTGAGATACCCTTGTTGTATATTCCTTTGTACAAATTGAGGCAATCCGCCACCCAATTGCGCACCTAAACGCACCACTCCCGGTTGTTTTATTTTTGCAACCGTTTTTTTTTTGTCACGTCCAAGCGAATGTGTTTATCGATTTTTACTCAATGTAATTTGTTTTCATTTGATTATTTCGAACCGATGGACCAGAGCGGTCTACCAATTGATGTATTAAGCCAGTTAACTCCATTCAAATCTCATCACTCTCAACGTAAATTTTTTTTTACAATCGGGTTATTTCTGGGGCAGTTGGCTTTGGCCGTTGCTATGGCACCAAGCCAATTTTTAAAAAAAATCCAATTTCCTATCTAATGTTTTAATGAGTGGATCAGCGCCGAAATGTTTGTTGTGTCATGGCAGGGTGGCATTCAATTTATTTCGAACACAATGTATCAATTGATTTAGTATGCCAGGTTAACTCTCATTCAAATCTGATTTGTGCCATACCATCTTATTTTCTTGGTTCAACGCCCCTTTCATATTTCTTTATTGTTGTGTATAATGATCAACAGGCTTCAGTTATCTTTTATATCCGCAACGCTGCGTTAAGTCAAACAAGTTAGCAAGCGCAAATAATGTAGTTTTGCAGACTTTTCCAATCAACGTTGCGGCGGCCATCCTTTCTATGCAAAGGAGAGTTTTGGTCTTCTTTTATTATAGTTTGGTAGGCTCAACTGTGTTCTTTCTTTTTTGGTACTTCTATTTTTTCCAAAGGGAAATTGTGCGATCCACGAATCTATTTCTAATCTTAGATTCACTATTGAGTTCTCATTAATGTTTTATTATAAGTTACGGGTTAGCACGTACTGACGGGGGAGTCCGTCAAGGGGTGTTTTTTTCGCCTATTTAGAGGCGTTTTTTTGTCATTTACTTATTGGTTTTGCTTATTTTTCTTTGGTAAGCCCACATCTTTTGTTTGGGGTTTTTCATAGTCAATTCTCAGTCACAGCCATTTGTATATAGATAAAAAATCATTCCAAGACAAAGTCAACACATTTATTACCATGTTTTTAAATGAAAGTTTTTTTTTTGTATATTATTCGTTTAAGGACTTCAAATTGTTTGAATCAAAGTGTCCTGCTGTTGAAATGCGCGAAACTGCGCGAATCGGCTGGATTTTCACGGAAAATCTAATATGTATGGCGACCGCATGAATTATGGTTTTTGTGTAGAGGTAAATTTCAAAAAAAAAAATATTCAGCAAAATAGGAGGCCATGTTGAGTCATAAGCAATAACATGTCTTCTAGTAAGATAATTGGTGTAAACAATTTCTATAGAGTAAAACACTTGAAACAAAATTATCCATTCGTGGATAGGTATAAAATAGAAATTTTTGGAAATTATCGTCCTTTTTAGTTAGCAGATACAATACGGCAGCTTGTCCGTGCCTACTCGGGATCCATTTGCTTAATTTATATTTTAAAAAAACTAATAATTTGTTGCTCTGCTGCTGCGCCTTATTTTGTGATGTTGGGGCCCTATTATTGTAAAATAGTTGGTTAAATGGGGCACATGTTGCATGTTTTTTTATGAACTTTTTGGGATCAATGTCATCCTCTAGAATTTTTATTAATGATTATTTTGGGGGGCACGAATTCCATCAGGTTGGGCCATTTTAGTATTTTCTTGGGGGAGTCTTCACCTGCAAATATTTTGGTGGCAGCTGTAATGTATTTCTTACTCGGTCCAGAGTTTCATTATAAATTCACCTCTTCCCTTGTTTTGAATGATCTCAGTAATCCCAAATGTTATTTTGATAAATAATGTTTCGTCCAAAATCCGTCGAGGTTAGGGATTTATCATCGCTCCATATGGGGCCGTTATAAGCCTTGCTAAGTCTTAATTCATCCGATGTAGTCACATACGCGCTACTCCCTTGTCCATGTATCGAATAACGTTATTTGGGGGTCAAGAATTCATCTTTTAGTGTATTCTATCAATGATTATTTTGGGGCACGCCTTTTATTAAATTCTGGGCCAACCGTTATTATGTTGGATGCTTTTCCCCCCCTGCAAAATAGTCTGGTGGTCACTCCGTTTTTTCTGAACTCGTCCAGTGTCATGATTATTCACCCTTCATCCTTCGTTTAAGTGATCTCCCAGTAATCCCTGATAATTTGAATAAAACTATTTTTCCCAACTTATGGAATTAACATGATGCCTGACTGCAGTAAATCAATTTCCTGGTGACGGTCCCATTATTAAGCCATTAATCATTCTTCGCCGATTTGTGTACACGGAGAGAACGCGCCTTCCATGATACCACCCCATACCCGCAAAGTCGTTTAATAACACTAGTTTTCGACGGATTTTGATGCATGGTCGCTACCCAAGCCCTTGATTATATTTTTTCTGGGCGTGCTTTTTAAAAAAGAAATAATTGTATTCATCCTTTATTTTAATAAGGTTTCCTCATTCTACCGAGTTTTATAGTCGATCCAAACTCTATGCCCGTCTCTTTATAGTTTTGGCTGCGAACATTTTACCTAGGATAGGGTACTTCACCTCGGGTGTAATCGGTAGTTACTGGTAAGCCGATCACTATTGGATTTGGCTCCGCGTCCAAGTTAAACTTATGACTGAGATTACCAAAAGTATGTTTGCCATACAATTGGAACTTTTCATTAATGAAAAGCATGGCTGTATAGGCCTTTGGTATCGTTTTTATGAGTTTTAATTCATCACTCACATTCATTCAGTCATTCCGGTCTGATCTCGATTTATGCCTGACTCTGTCCTTACCCCCCCAACGTCAAAATCTTGATTAGGTTTGATTTATGATCAGTATCAACAATATTCTCCTTGCCCAGTAGGAGTCCTTCAATACACGTTTTTGGATGCATGTACTATATTTGTAAAGTAAAACTGGTAGTTTGTTCAACAGGGTCTCTACGAACTTTGCTATGTAAAGCTGTTATGTTTTGCAATGATAAAATTCCTTTGCGTTCTTCATGCTTTATTTCAATTGATATCAATAGGGTTCCCGTGGCCAATGTCCAATCTAAGACTTTGTTTTTCGTATACTACTACTGGCACCTTAATATAATCACTCCAGATACTTGTACATACTCTGTACATGCCTAAATAACTACCTATGTTCATTTGGTGTCATTTTGGACATTCAAGAAAAAATGCACATGCGTAACGCAAAGAAAAATATTTGATGGGCTTGCCCTTCTTTAAAACCTTTAAACCTTTCAACCGAATTACTTTTAGTATATTCATTTGAAACTGTCATCTAAAGACATGTCCTAGATCTCATCAGCATTGCAATTCACATGCAATCTCCATGCCAAAACCGCTTTTCAAACGAAGTTGTAAACAAATTAATAAACGTGAAAATTATAAATTATAACCTCAAAAACTTCATCTTTTCGATTGTTCCACATTTGCGATACCAAACTAGTATCTGGAATGATGTATTTTCATTTTTTTAATTTATCGCAGGAACGCTCAGGGCGTTCTATCGTGTCTAAAGGCTTAAATCCCACACTGGCCTGTTGTGAGCTTTATCTACTCTCATTTATCCTCGAAGACGATTGTTCAACGTCAATGGTTTTGTTGTGAAGCTTTATTTTTGCCCCTGATACTATTACTTGTGCTTTACCTCCATACCCCCACCGCAATTGTGTGGGGGACATAGAGGTGGGATCGACTATCGTTTCTGCATTTTTTACTCGTGTGCATTTGTATGGGAAAATTAATAACTGTCATTCATTTCCGTATTAGCGGTTTTCACATGTAAGTATGATTATTCCTTGGTCATGATTCACTACAAATATGTCCCCAGCCCTTTTTATTTGTCTGGAGGCTTTTCCCTGCAAATAGTAATTTGGTTTTGCACACTAGTAGGACTATTGCTATATATTTAATAAAGAATCTGAGCCTCCACAATAACACCATTCCTCCCTGCCTTGTTACAATTTTTTTCTTTCAGGTTCGAGGGGTCGTAACGTTTTTAACGAGGCGTACTGGCGGATAATCGACAATCGGCTCCTTGTCGGTGTGACTGTGTGTGGAGCGATTGAGGGGTTGAGCACTCTTACCAAACCCCCATAAAATGGTCTGCTGATCAAACTGTATTTTCCTTTCTTGGGTACTTCGACTTTTTCGCATGTGCAGCAGTATGTATATATATCGCAGTCTCTACGTTATATGAGGAATTGTCCCTACACATGTATGTTATTTTTCCCGTCTGAAAATATGATTAGGTTCTCAAAACCAAGATTTTTGAAAACAGGGGGATATTCGAACATAAATACATCCAGTACATTAAATCATCTACAGTAAAGCTCAACTAAACAGAAACTGCAATATTAGGTAAAGGGACTTGACAATTGTCCTTCCTCGTCGTTTTCGACGTTTTCAATAAGCCAGAACTAGGTACCACCTCATCTCTTTCAGAAACATTATGCTTCAGAACATTAATAAATGCATATTGATCTTACATAAATTGTCGGTAATGAAGTTTTTACGGGGTACGGGACGAACGTCGGTCTTCCGTGTTTTCAAACATGACTGATAATGTGTTGGTTTCTTTTTAATATGCATACCAAAAGGACTCATTTAAGGCTAGGTAATGTATTGTTGATAATTTAAAAAATTATTCCACTGGGCGTCCTGTGTTTATTGTTTTTTGGAGCTTTTTTTCACAATTTTTCATTTGTTTAAAAAGAGGCCTGGCACATTTGATAATATTGCGTACTCAGCTTTTGCGTAATTTTTAGGTTTTATTTTTACATTTTGGGTTTACAATAACGGCTTTTAATTAAATGACCGCCGAGTCATTTCAGCAGACTCGGCAATACCTTGTCTTGTCCGTGGGGCCCCTTTTCGTTTTAATATCAATGTTCCTCGCCGTCTTGGTTTTAATTTATGCAATTGCACGTTTTGTTTTGAGTTTCGGCAATTTTAAAAGTTTAGAGGCTTCGGGTTACTTGGTTATTTTTGGTGGGCCTCTTAACCAGTGGCCCCCTATTTGGGCCATGTTAATTTTTTTTGCTTTAATGTGTTTCTTCTGTTAGCCTTGACCGTCATTTGCGTGCAAATTGAAGTTTTTTGTTAAATGTGCCAGTGCCGCTTCAATCTATTAAGTTACATTCGCTTTGCCTATTTTTACCGCTTTATTGTTTCTCTATCTGATCTCTGGCATTAATATGCCCCGCGATTATAGATTTTTATTGTCAATTGTACTGTTCAATGTCTTGTCATTTTTTTGCTTCAACGCGCGCAGTCGTTTATGTATTTTTAATCCGCTCTTTCTCTGTCCCAACTCACAATGGGGAGGGGAGTGGAGGGGTGTTTGGTCAAAAATTTTGTGTGGCGGAAATGTAAACATTTGGGCAACAAGTTTACACAAATTGTATTAGTGTTTGTCATCTTCTCTTGCATAAGGGGCCTATAATTGATTTGTTTATTTACTTGATATTTAGGCCAACATTTTTGCTGGCAAAGTGTCTTCTTGCGTCTCAATGATATAGCTACATTTGTGGATAGGCCCCATTTGCTCTAAATTGTTAGGCCCAAAATAAATTATTGTTAGACTTAATCATGATATCTTGAGGAACCAATTTTCTCTTGTTTGAAATCCCGGTTGAAAGCTGTGTTACAATCTGAAATCGGCGATTTCCTTCGCTTTCAATCGGCAATACTGGCAAGGATTTACACCTTTGTTGTGCTTGTTGTTGCGCGCACACCTCGCAGCGGTCCGGAGGATGCGTCCGGGTGTGATTCTGCTTAGATGATGCCTACTCCGACGGCCGGACTGTTTGCAAGGTTCTAATGCGAGTCTCCGAGTATTTCCAGACTCGCCAGAACCGGGGCTTTATCTTGTTGGATATCATTGTTATTTGGTTCCTCCAACTGTACGAATGCTTGTTTGAGTAAATTATCAGACGCACAACTGATTCGTCTATGCCAGTTTGGTGTCCATTCCTTTCTTTTCGTTTCGTCTGGAGCTAAATAATGTTTTCCTGAAGTCCATCGTAAGGAAAACTAGTTTAGCGCTGTCGAAAAGAAGACAGAAGGCGAACGACGGTGGACGTCCCTGTCAATCACGCTTTGGATTCTATTGTAGAGCCTTTTGTTATAAATCGTATTATTTCGATCGTGTGATGTTGATCACCGTGTTTGATAAGCGTGTCCTTATTGCTATTCCCTGACCTTGTGTGCCCTATCGCCCTGTAACAATGGTCTTATTAATGATTATACTAACTTCCATACAATTTTCGTCGATAAAAATGTATCCCTTTCCGATTGACCGTCTGCAAGTAAAATGAAACAACATCCAAGTTTGTTGCTTAGTAAACTTAAAAACATAATATTTTATTTGTTCTTATGAAAATCAAATGTTTTCATTTATAAAAATTCCTATTGGAATATTAATTTACTAATATAAATAAACAAATGTAACTGCAAAATATCCTAAACTTCGATAAATGAATAAATAAATAAAAAACTAAAAGGTTTTAACACGTACAAAATAAAAATAAGGGGACCTCACTAAAAATATATAAATAAATTAACCAATAAGCCCCTTGAAAAAACCCGGACATCTCTGTGTTGGTAAACAGATCAGATGCACATACACACACATAAGGGGTCTACACTACACGGTGCATCGGACAATACATATCAAGCATCGATTTTTTTTAGATGCATGATCAAGGGTCCCGAATGGTGATTGAGGCGAACTGTTTATAACCCCTTACATTTAAGCTTGATTGACAGCTCCTTGGTGGACTGTCCGCCTGTTAATTACCTCTTGTAAAAGAAGCACTTCGCGTCCTTGTGTTGCTCGTTAAGCTCCCTTGTTCATTCACGTTCACACCGATGTGTGTCTCGCTAAATAGCATCCCAATGCGCCTTTCCTCCAATCATCGGCTGCTCACTTTTCAGGCCTCAGCTCCATCGAATCATTGCATGCCCCTTGTCCGTTGTTATGGGCTTCGGTGTCTGTCGGTCACCAATCAACGCAGCAGTGCTTCACGTGTGTAGGATTGTTTCTCCTTTCATCATAACTTCCGTATAAATTATTTTCCCACCCTCCCTCCATTTCCAGTTTGTGTTATTCACTATTTCCAAATTTATAATTGGAGTAGTACTTCCTTGGCCAAGTTTCTAGGTACGAACGCCCCTTCTCCGCCAAACGGCGCACAATCTGGGTATTACGTAGTCCGCCGTTCAAGCAATATGCAACGCGTGCGTACGCAAATGGCCAAGAATTGTTGCTCAAAGGTAAGTAGTTATAACGAACGTGCCTATTGTTGATCATGGTATTCTTGAGCTGAATGGCCAACTAAGTGCAATTGGTTCTTCTCCCTATATTTTTATGTTTTTAAATATATAGCATGTTGCATATATTCCACGCTTTGAATTAAACTTGCATTGATTAAACTAATAATTTGGTAACCAATTTAAATGTACCATATTTTAAAAAAGCTAGTCACCGTTATTGTTAACATGTTACAAGCGTTTAAACAAACCACCAAATGGTTCTATTGATGCTCTGGCCATTAACCTTCGAACATCTAGTATGAAAGCTAACTTGATAATGGGTTGTTGATTTCTTCGTTGAAATAATCAAAAAAAATACGGGGAATTGTTTGAGTTGAACGACATATTCTGTCTGCGTCTGTCGTCCGTGCTAACTAAATCTGCCGTGAAACCACGTTAACAGGGAACTGCAATAATGCAAAAGATTGGCTCTATATGCATAATGTATACCAACTTCAGCAGTGGTTATTCGATTAAACCTATACAATCACAAACACTTATGTGTGTCGCCTAATCATGAGCATCGCGTGATATGGGTAGATAACTTGAAATGAATTTTGTAAAAACATTCTATTGAAAAAATACTTTTACTTGACATGTATGATTGAAAAGATCACGTTGAAAGATAAGAAATAACTTGAAAATATTACGAATGATTTTTCAAAATGATTAAAAAAAGCATGCTGGAAAAGATTGCTGAAAATGGTCCTTAAAAGGATAAATTTGAAATTGTACTTGATATGGTTATTTGAAAAGTTTAATGAAATGACTACAATTTTTTAAAATACCGAAATGATTGTTGTAATAATTACTTAAAATCTTACTTACATCTGATGGGGGGGGGGGGTCTGGAAAAAAATTACTTAAAGTAGTTTCTTAAAAGATTACTTGAAAAATTTGTTGGAAAAATGCTTGGAAAGATTACCTGAACAATTTAAAAACATGAATGATTAGAAAGACTATGGAAATATATTGAAAGATAACTTTATATGTACTTGAAACGATTACTTCAAGTAATATTTCAAAAGTTTAGAACGTTGAAAATATTACTGAAATAATTACTTGGAGAGATTACCTGAAATAATTGTGGAAAATGTTACTTGAAATGATGACTTGTAAATTCTACTTGGAAAGATCGATGTGTCCTTGATATGTAATGTACGAAAGCTTGTAGTGGCATTCCATCCTGTCACACTACTAAGATAAATGTCTAAGAATTATAAAAATATAGCTGAGAAATATAAAATCATTTAATTGAAATATATATTAAATCGAGACGTATTTATAAAAGTATGCTTTTCGAGATAGTGAATCAGTGAATATTGATTTCAAAAGATACAGGTTTTTGACAGAAATTAGAAATTTTAAGATGACATAAATTATCTTGGAAATAACGTGTCAAAGATAACTTAAGTCGGAACTAAGGATTTTTGAAAGTATTTGGGAATTTAAGGTTTTAAAGATGGCGTGTATAGAAATAATTACTTCAAAAGAGATATCATGAAAAAGTAAGTAGTAGGCTAAATGTTTTAGTCAGAAATATTAATTTTTTAAAGAGATTTTATTTTGGTCATCGAAATTTCAGAGATGACCTCTTAAGCAATAGGAATTGACTATAATGATTTGTTTGGATATGTTTTAAGGACCATAGACCTGCTGGGGAATTTTCCACATGAGCCGCCTGCAATTATTGGTGGACACATTGGGCCGGTGTGAAAGTAATTCATAGTCCGGGCAGGTATCTAGTCCGGGCTCCAGAGACGACAACGGAATAATAGCTTGACAAACTAATGTTGTTGTGAAGAAGTCAACTGAATCGATTGCCATAGTTTCAAAAATGTGACATAGGAACTGTTGAGCCACCGGAGGACCATATCTCCTGCCACACCGGTATTGAAAAAGAGGAAAGGAAAGGAAAGAGAAACAAAAAGAAAAAAGTGGAATCGAAAACAACTGCTTTAAACTGTTAATTTTAAAAGCAATATATGCGCCTATGAAGCAATTTCAACTGCTTGCAGGAGGGCAGAGTAAACCTTGGAGCCAAGAAGCTGAAATAGTCGGATGGATTTAAATAGAGGCTCATGCCCGGAAACGGCCAGAAAATAAAATGAATGTAGGGATACAGAGTTGGAGCTGTATCATCTATTCTATCTGGCAACTGGTTTCCTTTAAAAAAACCTTTAAATGCCCTATATCAATTTATTATGTAACTGTGAGGTAGGTACCAACTCCGATTATAGTCGATGGGACAGTCCTTCTTTGCTGTGTTTTGTAGGTCTCCATCGGGGGGGCTAGGGGAAAACCAAGTGTAAATCATAAATTAATTTTTAAAATCATATAGATCGTCTGGTCCCACAAATTATAAAACTGGCCACATTTTCTTGAAAAAGAATAAAATGTCACTTCAATTTCATTTCCCCAATATCAGTGGACTAGTGGATTACACACTTCAGCAAACAATGGAGTTAAAGATATTCAATCACCGGCCGGTATGCGGTGTAGAAAAAACACTCAAAATTCCCCTTTAATCTGGGAGTGCAGACCATTGTTATATTGTCGCGCAGCTGAAGAGGTTTCAGCTGTTACGCTCCCCAATTTAGACTGAGTACTCTTCAGGACAAAATACTTAACCTAATTCGCAGATAAATAAATATTGAGCTTCTAAGTGCGTGTTCAATTAACTTTGGCCATATTTTTTATAATTTATAGAAACGGAAGAACATGAACAAAAATCATGAGAGAATGTTGCTGCGGCAAGCTTGACCTAACAACTTTGTGCAGAACAAAAATCCGTAACATTATTGCTTTTAATCGTTCTATCAATGTACCGCGTTTTCAGAAGAAATATTTAGTGTCGCGACCTATATTATTAATGTAAAACTGGTTAGTATTGTGAGAGGAGTACGGGTATTTGTCACTCAACCCGAATCGTGGAGTGGGTAACACCTGGCGATAACAATGGCCCTAAATACCCGGCCCATTGTAAATCTTAGTTCATGGTTAGCTGAAGTCTCTACATATCCATGGTCTTGATCTTGGGAAAAGAAAATTGAGGGCCATTTCTATATGTTTAAGAAAAATGGCAAGTTTTATGTGCGGAAAAAGACAGTTATGTGATGTAATAATTTTTATGATTTACAACTGGTTTTCCTTAGCCCCAGATGGGGGGGACTACAGATTGTTACTACAGTTGGTTATGTGGTCCACGTCCCATGGTCTATTACGAAACAGAAAGGGGTTGAGACTAGCTATACTTGTGATGGAAACGAAGTTATCATAGTCGGGCTCCGATAGACGACAACGGAATAAAGCGAAAACTAATGTTGCGTGAAGAGTAAAATGAATCGATTGCCCTATGTTTACTATGGCAAGCCAAGCGTGTCAAAAATGCGAGTTTTGCGACGCCGTTATGTCGAGTTTTGCGACCACGTGTGTCGAGGTTTGCGACGGCCGGTATTCGGTTTTGCGACGCCGTATGTCGAGTTTGTTTTGCGGAACCCGTGTGTGAGTTTTGTATGGTGTCAGACGTGTTGCGACGCCGTGTATCAAGTTTTGCGACGCCGTGTTGTCGAGTTTGTATGTGGGTCGAGTTTTTTGCGACGCCGTGTGGTCGAATTTTGGACGGTATAAGGCCTAGTTGTTGAAGTATGTGACCGAGTTTTCGGTATGTGGCCGATTTTTGGACGGTATGTGGCCGAGTTTTCGGTATGGTGGCCGAGTTTCCGGTATGGTGGCCTAGTTTGTGGACGGTATGTGCCCGAGTTTTGTGTTTTTTTAGAGCTTTTCCACATTGAATTTATTTGTCATTATTGATGAGTGTTGTTACTAATATTTGATTTTATTTAATGTGATTATTAATAAAACTTAAGAGGGAGCTAACAGATTTATCAACTTTGTAAATAAACTTAAGATGGGCGCTACCAGATTTATCCTCGCAAGTAGCCAATATTATATAATTTCATGTCTGAAATCAACCATACTTTTATGAGAAAACACGTGTGGAATGATTATTTGGTGGTTTTGCTCCGTTTAGTGTTGTGCGCCCTTGACCTTACACGGGGACGACGGGTCAATGTTATCATTATTTTATTTTATGCACTAGGGCGAATTTTAAATATTATTTCATGTCTATGTTGTTGAAACTTACAGGGCATGTGTAACATCATCATTCCCCTTCTTTATAAGCAAAAACAAAAAACCAATTTTCCCAATGTTGGCCTATACTTCGCTTGAAAAATCCGTAATTTTTAGGGCCGCGATGCGTAAAAAACGTCATTGTGACGTCATACATAAGCCGATTTTCATGATTTTGGTATCATGTATAAAGAAGACCCTCCCTTACCATTACCAAACAATCATACTTTGGGCGTCCCAATTCCAAGTCATGAGGGGGTGGTACCCCCCCCCCCCCCCACCCCCTTAGGAAGCACGTGTTTCGAAAAATACCTTAGGAGCACGAGGGTTTTAAAGTTACTGGACATATTCCATTTTAACATGTACAATCTTATCTATCAAAATCTATTTTCTTGGATTCTTTTATACAAAGGTGATACGGAGTAAACAAAAAGGAAAAGAGTAACCGAATATTTCTCAAATGGACAAGAATGGATAACTATAGAGAACTGCCATCAATACCAGCAAAAAAGGCGGTTTAAAAATCATGTCTAAACCGACATGTTACTGCCTTTTGAATATGCATTGAGTACATTGGCATCATACATGTAGATTTGACCATTTTAGGGTTGAAGCTAATATGTGGGCCGAGAATAATTAATTATGTATTTTTTAATTTCATATTAAAGTTATATTACTGTCAAAGTTTGAATTGTTTGCAATTTTGTACGAAATCAATAGAAAAAAATAATACATAGGTTTTTTCGAAGACCTTACCATCATACTTTATTTGTAAAAAATATCATAAAGGTCATAACGTAATGGGATTCATAACGTATAAATAACTATTATTATCATTATTCAAAAATAAAATCATAAAAGCATCATAATATCATCATAAGGATCATCATCATCATATAAGAATCATCAATAGATCTCAACATAATAATAATGACAAATATTCAATGTGGACACCAAAACTCTAAAAACACAAAACCCGGCCACATACCGTAAAACTCGGCCACATACAGGTCCTAAACTCGGCCACATACCTGAAAACTCCCGGCCCATACCGGAAAACTCGGCCACATCCCGTCCAAAACTCGGCCACATACCGTTCAAAACTCGGCCACATACCGGAAAACTCGGCCACATACGGTCCGAACTCGGCCCCACGGCGTCGCAAAACTCACCACATCCAAAACTCGAATCACACGCGTCGCAAAACTCGACATACGGCTTCGCAAAACTCGACCACACGCCGCCGCAAAACTCGACCACATGCAAACCTCGAACACGGGGTCGCAAAACTCGACATACGGCTTCGCAAAACTCGATACACGGCGTCGCAAAACGCGACCACATACAAAACTCGACACACGGGTCGCAAAAACCGCAATATACGGCTTCGCAAAACTCGCATTTATGGCTGCTGTGGCTTGCCATAGTTCACCATTGTTCCAGGACTGTGAGCCCGAAGGATTATTGCCACGCCCGGCTCTCAACCAATCACAAACGTGAAAATCTCCTCATGATGTGTGTGAACCCTAATGCATGCAGTATGAGTTCCGTGTAAGGGCTACGATGAGTAAACTTCGTGAAAAGGAGGGGTGGGTGTACAAACTTTGTCCTGGCCCTCTCTCCTTATCTCTTATTAAGGCACCATTTGCAGCACTTAGAATCACGTTTGGGGGGGACCTTTTGTACGGGGTCCTTGTCAGGATGTCAACATATTTAATCACTCAACCCTTTGTACTGGAGAGGTGTTACAGATGTCTGGTAGCTCCCAGGCTTAAAACTTGGGCAGTTGGTGCCGGGGTTGGTGCACAAAACAAAATGTTGCAAATTAGTAAGCTATATTGCAATCCTGGTAGTTACTCTTGATAACGAGTCATAGGGTTTACTGGGTAGTGGGTATGAAAAAAGCTCTGGGGTTAGGCAAAAAACGAACAGTTTGTCCAGAAAAAATGTCAAAAATGCGAACGAAATGCGCTCTTTTTTAGAAAAATGCTACTGCGAAAGGCGGTTTAAAAATCATGTCTAAACCGACATGTTACTGCCTTTTGAATATGCATTGAGTACATTGGCATCATACATGTAGATTTGACCATTTTAGGGTTGAAGCTAATATGTGGGCCGAGAATAATTAATTATGTATTTTTTAATTTCATATTAAAGTTATATTACTGTCAAAGTTTGAATTGTTTGCAATTTTGTACGAAATCAATAGAAAAAAATAATACATAGGTTTTTTCGAAGACCTTACCATCATACTTTATTTGTAAAAAATATCATAAAGGTCATAACGTAATGGGATTCATAACGTATAAATAACTATTATTATCATTATTCAAAAATAAAATCATAAAAGCATCATAATATCATCATAAGGATCATCATCATCATATAAGAATCATCAATAGATCTCAACATAATAATAATGACAAATATTCAATGTGGACACCAAAACTCTAAAAACACAAAACCCGGCCACATACCGTAAAACTCGGCCACATACAGGTCCTAAACTCGGCCACATACCTGAAAACTCCCGGCCCATACCGGAAAACTCGGCCACATCCCGTCCAAAACTCGGCCACATACCGTTCAAAACTCGGCCACATACCGGAAAACTCGGCCACATACGGTCCGAACTCGGCCCCACGGCGTCGCAAAACTCACCACATCCAAAACTCGAATCACACGCGTCGCAAAACTCGACATACGGCTTCGCAAAACTCGACCACACGCCGCCGCAAAACTCGACCACATGCAAACCTCGAACACGGGGTCGCAAAACTCGACATACGGCTTCGCAAAACTCGATACACGGCGTCGCAAAACGCGACCACATACAAAACTCGACACACGGGTCGCAAAAACCGCAACATACGGCGTCGCAAAACTCGCATTTATGACTGCTGTGGCTTGCCATACGTTCACCATGTTCCCGGACTGTGAGCCCGAGGACTATATCTCCCACCCGCTCTCAACCAATCACAAACGTGAAAATCTCCTCAGGATGTGTTAACCTTATATTGCATGCCGGTATGAGTTCCGTTTAAGGGCTACGATGAGTAACTTCGTGAAAAGGAAGGGGTGGGTGTCAAACTTGTCCTGCCCTCTCTCTATCTCTTATTATGCACCATTTGCGGCACTTAGAATCACGTTTCGGGGGTACCTTGTCCCGGGGTCCTTGTCAGGCTGTCACATATTTATCACTCAACCTTGTGTACTTGAGATGTGTTACAGATGTTGGTGCTCCCAGGCTATAAAACTTGGGGCAGTTGGTGCCGGTGTGGTGCCAACAAAATGTGCAAATTAGAGCTATAGTGCAATACTGTTAGTACTCTTGATAACGAGGTCACTAGTTGTTTAGTGGGTATTGAAACAGCTCTTGTTAAGGCCAAAAAACGAAGTTTGTCTCAGAAAAATTGTCAAAAAATGCGAATGCGACTCTTTTTTAGAAAAATGGCTACTGCGAATTGACCGCTTTCAAAATGCCCACATCGCGGTCTTCTGAGACAAACTTTTTTTATTGGCCTTATATTAGGTGGAAGTAATGGTAATTATTTCCCCTAACCGTTACAGTTTTCTGTAAAAGACACAGACTTGCGGCAGATTATCCCAAACTTTGACAAGAATGTTTATGACTTTAAATATTCGAAATTCTGACCGTCACTATTCATAGTGTGCTGTTACTGATAGTCACCAAAATAATACCTTTTCTTGTTAGCTTCATCGCCAGAAATTATGTAACATTAAACGGGCTCTTTACCCGTCCAATATGAAGCATGATGAATAACGTTTTAGCATTTCCAAGTCGTAGGTCCGGATTCGAATCCCCAGTGGAGCTGGGATTTTTTTTTTAATCTAAAATTTCATTTTAATACATTTTGCAATCCCAAAAGTGGAATTAAATTACAAGGCCGACTCTTCGCTCTGCCGTATTTTTTTGGAATAAATTCAGAAGAGACAATCACAAGAATCGTGTGGACTGTTTGTATTAGCTTGAATGGCACTCTTTGTCCTTGATTACTGTTTTCTATGCCCAGGTGATTTAATTAGAAAGAACCTCTCATAGAAAAATGCATTTTGGAGAAAAACGCATCTAGTCACTATTGACAATTGGTGCTAATTCCCCTATTCACCGTTAACGTTCTAATAAATGTCCTTTCCACGATCAAACCGTTTCCCATAAGGTTTGGATAAAATTCTCATCCTACCTTACCACTAGGTCATCAAGTCAACGTAGTCCTTGAGCGTTTTTGTAGGATATAAAATACTATGAGACGACATTATCTGTTTAAATGATGTATTTTTGCCGCATATCAATACATTGCGACACCTCTTTTTAAACTTAGTGAGGTTTACACCGTATGCGCAATGCGTGTACCTACTGCACAGGAAAAACGTTCACTTCTTCTTTATTATTTTGTAGTGAAATAGACATTTGCCAGATCTCCATACTGATTCTGGTTTTGTGGGGGAGACCGGGCCGTATGGCACACTTGTTTGGTCATAGTAATTGGTCTTAGTAAGTGGACTAGTTCTTAAAGGTGACCATAGTATGTAAGCATTATCTTGAGCTGAGTTTTGAATTTTAAGACTGTGACATTTTAAAAAGGGTTTGACACGTCTTGCAACATGCCTCATAACCCTTTTGAAGAGTATAATCTTGTCAACTAAATATTTTGTTACAAGTCAAGCTGCGTGCTTCTGTTACTGGTATATGTCTTTCTAATTCCTTATATTAAAAATCCTAATCTATAGCTTGTTATGGGGGGACAAATCGATTAAAAATGAATTAATCTATTAGTTAGATTCGCCTTTTTAATCAATTTAGATTAGATTTTTAATGATGGTTAAAAATAAAGTCCACACACCATGAATTATTATTACATCATCAATAGAAAGCTGGTGATTCATAGGAAATGAACATAATACAGTTTCGATTTTTACCTGTCTTTATAAAGCAGTGAGGGCTTCAAACGGCCGAAATTGTATGAATTTTCTCGTATTTTTCCATAGCCAAAAAGAGCCCAATTACCTTGTTATAAATGCATGAACGATGATGACTCATTTCGGTGGCGAATCATGTACATCGAGGCAAAGCAGAATATTATGGAAAGCCCCTAGCCAATAACACTACTTGCACGGTCTTTTTACAGGAAAAACTACCAACATTTGAGAGTTTACCAAATAACTACTACTTTTTGCTGTCAAATATTAAGAAATATACAAAATACACCAAATCGAAAAATAGTACATTTCAAAGTGCAAACTAATTGTTGATATTGAAAATACTAGTATTTTAAATTACCATCCTCGACGCAGCACCATTTTTGAACTCATTTTAATGAATAGTAAATGTTTGTCAATCTGGTTTATGAATTTCTTAAATAACTTTTTAAACTTAATTTGCTTGTCCATAATTTTGGCGTATTGGTTTGGGAAAATCCAATTATCCGTGCGCTGCAAATGCGGAACTCCATCAGTGCCAAAGACGTTTTTCTAAATGCGGATTCTCCTGGATCATATAGACCAATAGCAAAGTTTGAAAACTTACATACATCCAAGGTTTTCCGCGACTCACCACTGCCGCTTCATATATAACCATTGTGTAACATTGTATTTTGTAGGGGCAGTAACTACGACATAGATTGTGCGCATCGGTGGCGGCCAGCCTCATTCATTAAGCACTCACCACAAATGTCAAAAGAAATGACGCAATACTGAGTACAAACCACAAACCAATTTAGGAGTTTTGATGTGAGTCGAGTCATGGGTATGTTCCCCATGACCCACATACGACTTTGTTCCTCGTTTCGTTATTCATACCAAAAAAAACCAAAATCAGAAATACCCTTCAGTGGAGTTGATTCTTCACTCCAACGGGTTCGGGAATAAGAAAAAATCCTTGACAACATATAAAATTTTCAGAATTTTTCGTCAGATTTCGCTTTTACGTGTTACGCAAGGCGACGTCTGAATTTGGATTTCTTGGCGCCCTCCCCTGGAATTTCGCGCATATGATGAATTTCTCTTTTCAGCACAAAAGGGTTAATTATTTTTCGGATTATCCGTCGCGTTACTATTAGATAATCTTCGAGATTAGCCTTGACAACAAGTTTGTTTATGCATATTACCATAATAGCAAAAATTTTCTGGCATTAGGATTGCTAATTTATAATTTTTCAAAATCACACTCCCTTTGGGACCCAAGGGAAGTTCCTAAGGACAAGCTCCTTATCCCATTAACGGGCAGAAATTTTAGTATTTTTTTTAGAGAAAGAAGCGCGTCGATAAGTCACAATTAACGCCGTCCCCCCCCCCCCCCCCCCCCCCACACACACACACACATACACAATAGGCACTTGAAGTGTTAAAGCAGCGCCCAACATTGATGGAACGACACTGTATAAAGAATGTTCAAATACATAAAAATAAAAATAAGGGTGGCAAGCCGCCAATCAGGGAAGTGTTTCTGTATAATCGATTGCTCAAGCTCTTGATTTTTTCGCTGCATTATCACTCTATGGTGTGCTGCTCTTTATATCACCGATGATATTCGTTTTCTTCAAATCAATAGGATACCGGAAACGGGCACAACTTTGCCAAACTCGCGCTATCTTGCCAAGCACCATATCCTACACTATATCCTGCCGATCATGCCATTGAGCAACATTATGATATCCTCTCACCCCCCTCGAAACACCACCCCCCTTTCTTGCAACGCCATCACATAATCGCAAAACTACTTCTGGGCCGATAATCCTTATTGTGTTTTTTGGGGGGGGGAGGGTGTAAGATGGGGGGTGGGGGGTACTGGGAGGGTGGTGTGGGAATCCAGGAGGGTTGGTGTGTGGGACAGTGGCGGGATTGACGTGGTAGAGGACCATTCCCATCATAAATATATGCTGGGAGTTATAATTCACGCTTTGGTTGCACATCTATTTGCATTGTAGTTCAGAGTTATGGAGGGGAGGGGCGCAGGCTAGTCTGTGATGGAGTGGGGTTGGTTAACGGGTACCATGTGACCCTGGCATGCTGATTATAAGTTAAAAAGCAAACCAAAAAAATTAGGTTCACATATTAATATGTAAACCTTTCAATTTATTGCAAATGCATTATTTGTCGCTGCCTTAGGTTTCATTTTAAGGAAAAGTACAATCTTTATGGCAACACTAATCAAATACTATAAAGCCCCAAACTTATTTTAATTTCTACACAAGTCCATCACCTTCTCTGTCTAAAAAAACCCCCCATAAAAAAATACTGTCCTGGAAGTTACCTTGGAGTTTATTTCAAAATTGTAATACATGATTTTGTTTACAACAAATAATATTTGCTTAAAACACCCCTTTTTTTGGGAAAAATAAGGTATTTCAAATGACACATCTGCAATGTTCTGGCCTTGTTTTGTGAACCAGCCAAAAACCACAGTATCATTTGTATTTATTAGTGAATATTGTAAAATTTCTTAGTAATTATGTGATATTACATCGAATTTTGTCTTTGTTAAAGTCCGAAACCTGGTAAACTCTGCAATCAATGTGGAAAAAATGGCTGTGACACAGTCGTGTTGCGCCGGGGGGCCGTGTACGCCCGGTGACGGAGCCCCCGCCGAGCACGCACGAGGACGCCCGGCGTGGCCTGTGCTGGAGCGAGCAGCAACTGGATTTTTTTTTATTTTTAGCCGACCCCCAAGTGAAGTTCTTGCGACGATACGAACTTTGAAAGAAAATCCATTGTTAAGGTCTGCCACTTTTTCGATTTCGGCGCTTTTTACAAAAATGCCTCTTAAGACTAATTTGCTCCATATTGTGCGGATGGTTGGGAAAATGCCAATTTATCCGTGCGCTGCCAAAATTGCGGAAATCACATCAGATGCCCAAAATACGTTTTCGAAATGCGGACGGATTCTCCTGGATCAATTATATAGACCAATAGCCAAAAGTTTTGAAACTTAAAATACATCCAAGGTTTCCGCGACCTCACAACATGCCGCTTCATATAGAACATTTGTACAGTGAATTTTTTGTGGGGGCAGTAACTACGACATAGCTGTGCGAGGCGGTGGAGGCCAAAGCCTAATTCATTCAGGCAACTCACCAAAAATGTCACAAAAAGAAATTACAGCATACTGAGTACAAACCACAAACCAATTGGGTGCTTTGATGTGAGTCGATTATGGGTATTCTCATTGACCCACATTACGACTCGTCCTCGTTCGTTATTCATACCAAAAAAAACCCAAAAATCAGAAGAAATAACCTTCCAGTGGAGGGATTCTCACTCCACGGTTTTGGAATAGAAAAAATATTCCTGACAAACATATAAAAAATTCAGAATTTTTCGTCAAGATTTCGCTTACGTGGTAAAGCTAATGGCGGACGTTGAGATGGAGTCTTGGGCCGCATCCCCTGGATGTGCGCGCATATGATGAAATTGTCTTTTTTCAGCCACAAAAAAGGGTTAATTATTTTTCGGATTATCCGTCAGCGTACTATTAGGATAACTTCTAGATTAGCTTGACATTACAATTTTGTTTAATGCATAGAACATACATAAGAGAAAACTATTTCTGGCATTAGGATTTTGCTTAATTTTATCATTTCAAAATCACAACCCGTGGGGGACCCAAGGGAAGTTCCTAAGGACCAGACTTAAATCTATCCATAACGGGCAACAAAGAAATTTAGTTATTTTTAGAGGAAAGAAGCGCGTCGATAGGTTAACAATTAACGCCTCCCACCCCCCCCCCACACACACACAAAAACTACACAATAGGCACTTGAAGTGTTAAAGCAGCGCCCAACACTGATGGAAACGACACTGATAACGAATGTTCAAATAAATAAACTAAAATTATATGGGTGTCAAGCAGCCATCAGGGAATGTTTCTGTATAATCGAGGCTCAAGCTCTGATTTTTCGCTGCAATTATCAACTTAGGTGTCTGCGATTATATCACACGAGATATTCGTTTCTTCAAAGCAATAGGATAACGGAAAAAGGCAAAACTTTGCCAACGCGCTAATGTTGCCAGCACATATCAACAACTATATCTGC